>WURT03658019.1:4274-18437 GCA_009936505.3 Holothuria glaberrima
TGCACTAAATCTATCCACCTGAGACAATATGATGACGTAGTAGACTTGTCGCAAGTCGTAAAGTTAATTCCTACTGAACTGGTATCTCACTATGGAACAATTTGATTAATCCTTTGCTGGGTGTTGTCCACTCAGATTTAGATCTATAGAGGTGTTTCAGCGACATCACGTGATCGCCCGTCTCTTTGGTTTTGAAGGGCAACCTGTTGTGTCACATTAGTATCTACTGTTATGTCATGCTCGTGTGTTGTAAATATGCTTACTTCGCGTGTTCTGCCCTCCATTGCCGAGCAATCACAATCTTGTAACGTCACATGAAATCCCTTTATTGTGTCTTTCCTGAAATTCCTGTATGTCATCTCTTGTACAAAATTTGGTAGTTAGTACATAAAGCAATGACGTCATTGCTAGGATGAATGTATGTCCAAATAAATCATCTGTTTTTCGCACCAGTAACACCAATTTAAAGATTTATGTGTTAAAGTCAATACTTTAACCTTGCCTCTGTTCCGTCATTTTATAACAGTATTGACTTAATTGGGTTAATCCGAAGCGGAGGGTTTCGGCCCCACCTGGAGGCTGTTCACCAGCAGCCTGCGCAACACTAGTTCTAACCGTTTGCATAGACCAACTGATTATGTAACAATGAAAAGCCTTAAAAAATAAGGCGTGTATATAATTTAGGAAGAGTATGAAGTATTACTCTACTTTAAGACCTAATTCTACAAAGCTCATCTGGTAACATTTTAAGGTTTCCTCCTCTCTTGCGTCAGAGTATGCTTTTCATGGTAGCAGTGTTTCTTTTTCTCTTTGACTAAGATTATTCAGTATATAAAGATAAAATTGTAAGCTGCAACTACCTCGGCTGAGCACAGCCTAACTTGAGGATATCTTTTGAAAAAAGGAGTATCTACAAAACGTTAGGTCATCCACCTCTACTTGTGTACCTTTAAAGGGAGATGGCAGTCCCCCACTTTATTTTCAAAAATTTGCTCAATGTTACGGACCTCTTCTTACTTCTCTCACAAGTATTTTCATACTGTTCCTGTGTCAATTCATTGAATATTGAGGGTAAACCAATGAGTTATTCTGCATAAGTTTAGGGAAAAGGTAACAAAAATATTGTCACATGATTGATAGGAGCCATTCCTGAACCAGTGAAACGGGGTACACTACTTCAAATTGGGGGAATTGCATTTTCTCTTTAAGTAGAAAAGGGATTTAAAACTCATGTTCATTCCCTGTTTAAATAAGCCAGTTCATAGTTACAAGTGCGTATGCCCAAAATAAAAACGTGTAAAGAGTATAAACGAAACGATCGCTCATAGCGTTAGTGTTACAGTCTTTACTCTTGTAACTCTTCAGAAACTGAACCAATTCGCTCCATTTTTGGATGATTTTATTTGTTATGCATGGGGATAATATTTGTGAAGTTTCGTGTTACCAGGATGAGCACCTTCCTCAGGCGAGCCGAGCTTCATTCAAAACACTTCTTATACACTTTTCTTACGGTAAGTATCCATGTTTGTACCTCTTTGACCTTTGACATCATATTGTTATCATAACATTACAGTATCATTGTCTCTAACTGTGAACAGGCTTATTAAGCGAAAACCAAACGAAACATTCCCGTAATGAATCGAGATAGTCACATCGGAGAAATCATTTAAAAGAGAGGATGGATTTTTTTCCACAACATTACTGAACGAAAGCCTGAATTTTTAAAATGAAAGATAAGTGGTTCCATTACCTTAAAGGGGTGTGGATTGTTTTTCCTTTGCCCTGACGATGTTCCAGATCTTATTAACTCCGGTCGACAATATCCTTTATTGTAATACTCATTTCGATACGTCGGCATACCAACTGGATCCTTTGGACCATGGGACGCTTGGTAAAGGTTTTCTGTAGTAGATGGTCTTTATATGAAACAAGGAACGAGATACAAGGTTTGAATATACGTTGTCTACGTCAATGTCTTCATCATCACGTCGCGACGCATGTTTTTTCTGTATTGTATAGTTTTAACTTACACTTCCTCTTGTCAAAAACACTATTTACGTATATCTAGGGCAGTTGTGATATTATGGCGCAAAGAATGTTCCTATACTGCTGGTGGCTGACGTTCTATCCCATACATACAGTGTGTGGGCATTATTTTCTAATAACATTACCAACTAACTTTCAGTTAGCTTTATGATTCCTTGCCGAAGACGAAAGGAATCTATGCAATCACGTGAGTGAATGTGTGGGTGTGTATATATGTGTGTTTGTGACACTTTACTTATAAACACAATATCTCAAGATATCAACGACAGATACTTCTCATACGTGAAATATAGAATTATCATAATGCGATGAAGATTCCTTTTGTTTTTGATGGAGGGGGATCAAAGTTCATGTGAGGTCAGCATAGGTCAAAAACCAAAAAAACCTTAAAAACACGATATTTCAATACAGAAATAATGAATCCTTTTCAGGCTTGGTATACATAGATGTGTTACTTTGAAAGAGAGGTAACCCTATGCAGGGACGTCGATCCTGGGGGACAGGGGGACGTGTCCCCTCCACTTTTTGATCGGGGGGGGGACGTAATACAAAATGTCCCCCCCCCCCCACTTTTCGCTGCCAGTGTTTACTTTTTATACGTCATAATCATGGGCGCAGGAGCCCAATTTGATTTGGGAGGCTGTAACGACTTGCCTGAAAAATGTGAAAGTTCTCGCGCTCCGCGCGCATTCATCATATTAATTAATGTAGGTATTATTGCTATGCATCGGGTTTATATTGCAGTGATGGCATGTCAATTACATTTCAATCACTTGCCGTGTTATATATTACCCTTCCATTTTGGTTATAAATTTTGGGCAAGTCCTTACAATAATGATAATAATCAGTGACGTAGCCAGAATTTATCTCACAGGGGGTCATGCAGTATGTTGTGTGAGGTAACTGGCCTCGGGGAGGGGAAACCCCTTCCCTTTGAAATTTTTTTGAAAAATTAGGTGTCTTTACATGCAATCTAGTACCACATAAAAATACACCTTCACAGCGATGAAACAAATTATCAAACTAGTAGTTCCCCCCACTTTTGAAACTCGATCTACGCCCCTGACCCTATGGGTTTGTTGGAGGTCAAAGGTAATATGAGGTCATCAGAGGTGAAACTACGAAAACCTCGTAAACTAAATAGGCAGTGGGCGGTACCTCCAAATTGTGTTCGGTGTTTCGTGACCAACGCAAAGAGTATTGGCTGACTTTTTCAACCATTCTAAAGATAGAGTTAGATAACAGCCTTTAATTTTTCATATTCATATCTTTTACAGTAATAATTCGAGTTTGGATTACCTAATTATGAACGTGTGTAAAGGATGCTATGACTATAGCTTGATTAGAATTACTCTATGCTTAACGAGTAGTTTGATGGCGTAGTGGATTAGTGCTAGGTTTTCAACACTGACGGTCAATGCTGCAAATCCCTTGTAAGACATGTTCTTTTTTATTTTTTGTTATTCAGTTTTTGGTGGGGTTCATAGGTCATGTGAGGTCTCCAGAGAGCAAATTGTGAAAACATCGTAAAACTGAGATCTGGTCAAGAAGTATCACTTTGAGGGCTGAACCTCAATGAAACAAAGCACCCTCTTTCGGCAAGGAATCACTAAGCCTTTGGGCTTTTTGATTAAAGATTACTACACGGCATTGAAGCCGAACGCACGCGAATGTCAGAAACACTAAACAGAGAACACGTTCCGTGTTTTCTCACGTCCGTGTGTGTTCAGCTTAAAGGTGTTGGCATGTGCGAAGACGATATGATCAAAGCTTCCATTACTTTCTAATTACCACTAACGAAAGACAAAGCTCAGCCATACATTAATTGTGACGACATGGAAAATATCTTGCCTAATATAGTCTCTCTCCGGAGATATTAATTTTGATGTGGTAACCGATTCGTCTGCCATTTCCCCTGCTATAAGAAACAATTTTCAAGAAATGAGTCTCTGCTTACCGTAATTTACGGGGGCATCTCAGGCCCCTAGCCAAGGGGGGGGGACAAGCTGAAATTTTTTTACGCCCACTAGAAAGTTTCAAGTTGCCATTGACGTAAAACATTTTTACACATTTTGCCCCCTCTGAAAATTTTTTGCCCCCTGGAAGTACCTTCTCTGGCTACGGGCCTTGGACATTTTAGCAGCATGCAATATCAGTCATATCCATGTTCATTAATGGTCTAGCTGCTTTACTATAAATTTATCAAAAAGACTCAAAAGTTGCTAAACAACATGTTTTTAATCAACCAATTTGATTTCTTGATTCCCTCCGTTTCCTTCCTACATTCATCGGTTTAAACGTCAGCAGTGTTAAGAAGAATCTAGGTGCAGCATGCCGATCTACTATTTTACAGGCTTAGTCCCTCTAGACTGTCATTTAATGTGAACACATTTACTTTGAACGGAAATGTGTTGTGTATGAAATACAAAATGAACTTCTATGTGACAAGTAAAAATATCTCCTTTCAGTGGATAAATGTTTCCTACTCCAATGAAAAATGTGTCTCGTAACATCAGCAATTTATAGCTTGTAGAGGATATGGGGTTCGAAAGTGAGCGGGGTAAACAAAGAACTACATAACCAACATCTTAACTTTGTCAAGTAGGTTACAACTTACCTCGCTGAAGAGGCTGCCGCAGCTCCTACTTTAGCTGGGAAGTCCCGGCGGTAAGTAGTTAATGTTCTTTTTACTTCACTTCGTGATGATGGCCTTGCCTCTGAATGACCTATATATTGACAGAAAGCCATCAACAGGTATATTCATGTTCAACACGTAGACGGGTCAGAAGAATATACACAAATAGGCCTAATATATATATATATCTCGTACAGCCTACATTTTGGTCTCAGCTATTCAATGTAATGTGCATCACGATGTGAAATATTGTGTTACTTTTGTTTATGAAAACATAGAGCCTTTCGGTCAGGCATTGACCGTATACCAGTTAAACATCTTTCAAGTACTCATCTCCACGGATATGTTGAATGGTGAAGTACTATTTTGCATGAGTCTGTATAGGTTCTTTACAGAATTGGCCTTCAACGAGAAACTTTTCACCATATACACTGTTATAGTTTACATAATATTTTTATGTCAACATTTTTTGTCAAATCAAATGGTGTTTTTAAAAAAGAATCTAATCATGAAATAACACATAGAGTATGTTTGTTTTTACAGATATTATGTTATTTTACAAAATATACTCTTAATCAAATGACATAATTTTCCTGTTTTAGTAACTTTAAGTTAATTTAAATTTACAACCGACTGTTCTCATATTGAAAATTTAAATGTATAGGGATATTTATTGCCTTTTTATCCTTTGCGTAGATTATTACCTAGTTTAATACTGCAATCATCCAGACCAAACATTGCAATGTAACTTAGAGTTTCTTTATTAAGTCTATTTTTTTCTGTAAGTCCCCTCGACCCTCTGGCGAAGAACCAAGGGGCGAAACTAAACGTTACTCCCGAAGGACTTCTGCTCTCCAAAGGAACTACGTCCCAGAAAGGACACAAACTTAGCTGACCAACCTCTCGACCCTAAGACTTCTACAACAAAGGTCTGCCATGCTTGGTCCCTTTCTTGACTGGCCCGAAAGAAGAGGTACTACTTTACACATGATCTTAGCCAAAAGGCCAAAAAGCGAGACCTTTACGAGGCCAATCTTCTTTTCCAAAGTCCCCTCTACTCTCTGGCAAAGAGCCAGGGGGCGAAACCAAACGTTTACTCCCGAAGTAGTTCTGCTCCCTAAAGGAGCTACGTCCCCGTGACAACTTGGACCGAACAAGACCAACCTCACGACCTTCAGACCTCTATGTTAAAGGTGTGTCATGCGTGGTCCCGTTCTAGACTGGCTGAGAAAAACAGATACTAAAGGTGATCTTCGCCAAAGGCCGAGAACCTTTACGAGGTCGTTCTCGATCAAAACGCCCTGAGAATGCAGTGTTGTCATGCTGTTAGAAACAATGTCAATAGATACTATTGTAACAAGAAAGAAAATATTTCTTGTACAATGTAATTATTCTTTGCAAGATAAATTCTACAAAGATTACAAATATACCGTTGTAAACATTTTCAAAAAAGGTAGATAATAAACTATTTGTTCGTGGTAAAAAGAAAACCCAAAAAGATATGCGAAGCAGAAGCAATCATTTTGTAAGAAAAATGCTTAAAATAAGCCCCACCTATTTTAAGTATAATGTTACATTACGTCCGAAAACTGTAAATTTTCAAACTGTTTACAACTATTATTTGTATAATTAGCTCCAACTAATTGCATAAGCACATGTGGTGATGATTTGACATTTAGCTTACCTCTGCTTTGAAATAAGCACCTTATAGTTTGCCTTTTGTTTTTCTAAATGTGTGACAAAACAACAGTAATGTGATTTTTATAACTAGGAACAGATGTTTTTCTTAATAAATGAAAATTCTCACAATTATCAAGTAAGAATAAAATTTTGCCGTTTTTTTAATGAAAAACTTTATTTAGTTGAAAAACAAATGAATGTTTGTTCAAGACAGTACAGGTATGTAAAAACAGAAAAATACAAAATTTTGTAAATATGTAAATTTACAAACATTGTAACAATACTTGCAGTAAAATTTGGTTTAAAAACAGAAAAAATATGGTTTTTTCAAACAAACAGGAAATGCATGTTATACAAAGGTTTTTTATCGTAGCAATACAAATTGTCTGTAAAAATACAGCAAATTTCTGCAAAACACAGAAAATGTGTGTTGACAAAAGTCCACAAAGAAACTAATACTTTTAACAGTGTACAGGTAGTGTTAAGTTTTTCATTGACACTGTAGTGTGAAATAACCCACCCTGAAATCTAGGAAGTACAACCTCGGAGTTATTTCATGATGAAATAATTAATGAAATGTGGCATACATATTTACCTATATCCGTATTTTCTCTGTGCAGAGAAGCAAAGTTCATTATACCTAAGCACAGGAAAAGCTAACAAATCTGCAATATAAATCCTTTGTTATTCATTGGCTATTTATATCGGCATTTCATGCCCGTCTATAAGCTTATGAGACAGTAGTAGACGATTGATGAAGCAAGTGTACACGTTAACACGATATCTACATGCTAGCAAGAAGTATATTACAGGTTATGCTTTTGAAATGTTTCCAGTAACATGCTCTTTGCAAGTACCTATACAATCATCCTAAATGACCTCTAGAATTAATTCAAAATTCAAAGAAAATGCAATAATTGAAAGAGTTTTAAGCTGTGAAAGAATACCGGGAGCACTTAATCCTCAAAAACACACCTGTCACGTACATAACGTTTTAGTGATACGTGAAGGATGTAGGGTACTTGTTAATTTGCTTATATTACCAATAAATTCATTTGACCTTTGCTTGTAAAGCCTGCAGGGTGAAGATTCTAATCTAAATATAATTCCGCATTTCAAGAGACTTTTCATCCTACCTTATAATGTATCATGAACAATACGAAAAATAAGAACGTTAAACTTCTTCGTTGTTCAATGGAACAGTACAACACGTTCTTCAATTTGCATATTCAGTTGTGTCATCTATTCCAATACTTTAATTTATTCTCCTGCTTTTAAGCACTTAAAAATGTCTACATTTTACATAATTAGTAAGTGCCTACTTTTACCCTTTTCCTCAAAATTGAGTGGTATGTGAAATTCGAAAGTAACGTTTGGTTTTGTCCCTTGGCTCTTCGCCAGAGAGTGGAGGGATCTTTGAAGAAAAAAATATGTAAAGTTCCAAAAATGCATTAGCTCTAATTAATATAAAGAATACAAAATTACGTTTATCATCTCCAAAAGCTGCCATGGCAGTCTTAGGGCGCTGTTGAATTCGCTTGTCCATTTTAGGAATGTGTCTGGTGCCCTCCTTCGTTAACATATCCTCGCAATTAAGAGATGACAACAGCTGAGCACAACGGCGTCGATCATCGTCATTAGCGTATTCGTAAAATTGTCTAAGGTCCTCTGTAAAATCCTTCGTTAAGATACTTTCATCAAGCTGAGAAAGACAAAATGTGATGGTAGCTATTAAACAGCAAGTTTTTCAGGTTCAAAATGTATCCTCTTATAGAAAGTTGAAAATTTTCACTTCAATTGTAGAATCAAAATTCGCTTTCTTCTACGAAAACGCAAAAGCTGGAATTTGAGATAAAAATGCTGGAGTTGACCATTCTCAAATTTCTTTCATTTGCGGACGAACATGAGGCACATGCCTGTTGACCAAGCCGGGTTGGACTGCAACTTTTATTGATTCTTTCCCAGTAATCCTCGTACTTTTACGTCACATATTACGTTTGCAACTTCCATTTTATTTTTAAAGGAGCCACGTCACCGATGCTATTCTGAAAAATGGGATTGGACAGTAAGTGAGCAAACGTAGTTGAATGAATTGGAATGACGTGGGTGTTGAATATTTTGTGTGCACGAGTGACAAATATATCACGCATATAAAGCACTAAACCGATTAATACCCCCTGTCAGTTTCTAACATCTATACACCCCGTTGTAGGCATAATTCAAAGCCTTTTGATGATCTGAATAACAAATTAAAAGCAATTTTTTTTTTATAAAGGAGCGAATATGTCAGGGAAAGCACGTGAAACCCCATTACTGGTTGGTTATATAACTTCGGTCATGGAAACAGCTTGACGTACCCTCCCCCCCCCCCCCCCCCGCAAAAAAAGAAAAGGAAACCATATTAACTGATAATGGGCCCCTAAAATACTACATCTTTATAGGTTGTGCTCCCTTCTCCTTTTTGACAAAAAGTATACGTTTACCATCACCGACAGGGGGTGGCTGTAATAAATTTTGTTTGGGGGGCAAAAATCAAGTCCGTAGGCAGAACGGTTTGGACGACTCCCTCCCCTCCGGGCAATATCAAGGATCTGCTCCGCAGGTGTGGAGGAACTGAAAAAAATATTGGGGGGGGGCGGCTGAATGCCAGGAAGACTATCTCAGCGGAGCGCCACCATCGGTTGGCGCGGAGCGTACAAGAAAATTTTTGGCTTAACAAACCCTCCAGATGGCCGTAAACGGCCCTTCCCGAGTGTTTTAAGCGACTGTACCCAGCCTTGAAGTATGGATCTCACCCATGTCTGCACTTGGCAAATATCGGGGGGGGGGCTAAACAACCTTTACCCCCTCACTTTTTCCATTGTGGCTGAGCCCCCCAGCCCCCCGTTCCGCCGCCACTGCCGCTCCGAATAGTACAGCAGGCGTATGGTTATTATTATATATTACAGAGATTCCCATATAGTCTTCAAAAGCTTTTCAAAAGCCATCTCAAGCAGTTAGTCATGGGCTATCTTTAAAAATAAATACAACCATATCTAGCTATCAGCCAACCGCTACTCCATAAGGGTGGAGCAAAAGGCAGGGGAAACAAGCAAAGCGGCTTGATCTATTTGTATAAAAAGAGCTCCACTTAACATATTTTGTTGTTTCTTTCATCACTGTGTCACAATGTGTTTCAGCTTTGCCAAGAAGCCCAAAAATATTGGTTTTCTGGATTGTTTTATTTAAACAACGTAAACTTAGGTCGAATCTTGAAATAACGAAGAAATACATACTTGAAAATTATGGAGAATTTTGCAATAGTAATATACACAACTTCATAAATAATAAAGTCATATTTGTGAGACAGGGATGATTTCGTCTAAATTTAGAAATACTTTTTCATTTAAACCATCTCGAATTACATGTTTTTTTATTTTTTGGAAGATTTTGAAGACCATGCTTTGCACACTTTGGGGGGGGGGGTAGGGGGAAGTGCCCCCATGCCCCTATGGCGAGCCGCCTATGATCACCGATCCATGAATTGGATATAATATAAAATTAGTTCATACATGTTTTCACTTCAGAGAATTGTCGTAACTCAAATTTATTTTTGCGTTAAAAAGAAGCTCAATGTGAATATTCAGGAAAGGTTTGCGTTCAATCATTCCTATGTTGGTTCTCGAATTATAAGTTATTTCATTGTCTACTAAACGTGTCTTGAAGAAAACACATGTGACATCATAGATAGTTCCACATTAATGACCAACGTTTTGTTTTTCTATCCTTTCAACCTTAATCTCATATTGTGTTGCATTGGTGGGGGTTGCTAGTATGACAGACGGTGATATAACGTTTACAAAATACCTCTTTGCCCAGAATGTATAAATTTATTGTGTAGGTCTAAGTGAATGGCAAGCATCAAATGCGAAGCCCTGTGAACTCAACTGCATGCATAC
The DNA here is from genome assembly GCA_009936505.3 of Holothuria glaberrima. Lineage (NCBI taxonomy): Eukaryota > Metazoa > Echinodermata > Holothuroidea > Aspidochirotida > Holothuriidae > Holothuria > Holothuria glaberrima. Next base: position 14,574 of record WURT03658019.1, read on the forward strand.
ATATAATTACAATAATTGGGGCACAAACCTTCAGAAACCCTTATATGAACCTGCTCTGAGTGCTACAGCCACAAACTAGTTACACAAAATGAACAGCTTGCAAGGGAAGCATTATCTACGAACCCGGGTGAACAAGTAAGCCCAAAGGCCGGTGAGTGGGAAGGATAAGTTTTTAGTCTTTGTAAAGATACACATATACCGTATACTATCAGTCGTGAGCCGATAATGGGTGAACGGATACTTTAATGGAGTGTAATTGTGAAGCAAGTAGGCTTGCTACTTAGAAGTCCTTACAGATTAGTAGTTCGTTTGCAGTATACAAAATCACTTTCCCTCTAAATCATTATTTGTATTTTTAGAATGGTACAGTGAGTTATTAAAAATCACCAAGTAAGTGACTATGTTTTCCAGAAATATGATTCTCAAAGAGAGAAGTTCACTGCTTTGTAGCTTATAATATAAGTAATTGATTGGCCCAAATATGGTCGGTCGTCACAGTTTCTTCCGAGACGGTGCGCATCGGCCCTACGGGCTAAAAATAGCCACCAAAATATATTGCAAATTTATGCATGGGCATATGACAAACTTTATATATTCACATAGCGATAGGTTAAATTTGTCACAAATAAGATTTTTTACTTTTTTTGATAATTAAACAATACTAACGGCATATTGATTTGTGGATGGGCAAGGAACTGTAAATCTGGGATCTAGTTTTTTCAAGAAAGTGCCGTGCATCATTATCTTAGTGACCGTTGAGCATGGGATTAAACTGTTGCACACGAAGTGCCTAGAAAATTTGATTTGAAAGCATTGTGTATAATAAAAATTGCATGTAGACCATATACCGTACTATAATCAACTTTAAATTGTCATAACAAAGTATCAATGCCATATTGTGTGCCTGAGTAAAAATTGCACGGATTTCTTCTAAATAAGCCTGTAATAAATCTCCCGAAGAAATGTTTTGTGAGCACAGTAGTGGGGAGGGGCATGGGGCTCTCCCTTTTCTCTCTTTTTCACAAACTTGTGATACTATATGATCCTGTTTCAGTACCCACCCAAACATATTATGCAATTTCTACAAAGTAATAACTCACGCAAACGAGTGCACGTTTACGACTCAATTGGGAAAAAATGGGAGTAAAGGTGCAAACGGCTCACGACAAGCCCGTAGCCAAGAAGGCCAAGGGGGGCAAAGCCCCCTGAAAAATTTTCGCCCCAAGTGAAGTTTCAAGTTACCATTGACGTAATACATTTTTACACATTTGGCCCCCCTGAAAAACTTTTCGCCTCCTGGAAGCCATTTCGCCCCCTTCAGTACCTTGTCTGGCTACGGACCTAGTTCGCGAATATGCGAACGATTCCCGATAGAAGAAAAAAGAAAAACCGAAAAGGAAATATTGCGCTTACTTAGCAACCACAGACCCTTTTCCAATAGCAATTAAAAAGAGTTGCATAATAGAGTTTTGGTGTGCGTCGCTTTTGTCAGTGACATTTTGCTATGGACAAAGACGACGCGTACCAAAACTCTATGATGTTGTCATAGAGTCATTCTATAGAATCATTATAAAACCGTTCAGTCTCAAATAACCAAATTATGTAACAGCTTTTCACCACACTGTTGCATCATTTGAAAGTTTGAGTTTAGTTGATAAACTTATTAAAGAGCTAAAGAGCAGCAAAGTTCTTTCGTTTTAGGAGCCATGTATTTCTTGAACATGAAGTCACTCAGCTTCCTTATTTTGAATACCTATTAGTGCTTATCTATAAATGACGATTGTAATGTTGAGAAAAATGTCTTAACAATAACGCAATGCTTTACTTTAAAAATGCCACACTCCATTTTCCTACAGAAATATATACCCCTTGATTTTTCAAATTGTGCTAAAAATCGATAAAACTAGGCCCGAGCCCCCTCTCCCTTATCAGCTTATCGGTGTGAAAGCAATTGTTCAACCGGTCGTATACATGAGTGTCCGGCCTAGCAGAGTATAACCGAGTGGGGTGGAGGCGATAAAGTTATACCCTCGTGCACACCGGCGCTATATCTAATAGTAGAAGCCTTCTTGAAATCTTATGCAGTACCAGTATTTCAGATTTATACATGTTGAAAATTTTGAATCCCTCTTTACTGAATACAGCGAAAGTGTACTTTTGCTACTCGTAATGAGCTAAATTTATTATTGCTTTCAACTTCACGGTATAAATTCAGTTTCAGCAAAACGCGCTAATGGGTGTAAAGGGGGTAACACCCTTCCGGGCAGATGTACACTGTCCTGAAAATTTGATGTCATAGCTTGGTCTGCAAAGTTTTCGATATAGCGAGTGAATACGTCATTGGGAGAGCCTACGTCTCGGCCTCGGAAGACTAGACATATAGTGTCTTCTTACGGATTAATCAGACCATGAAATAAAATGTTAAAGAAGGGTTAGGATGCTGTTACTATCGACGCTGTTGGAAGTGGCATCTAAAAGGGTAAAATAAAAAACACCTTTTGGTTTTCAATCATTTTGAGATGCATTTGGGAAAGTTCTACCGTGATTAATGTGGGCAATTTCGGGGTAAAGTTTAATTTAACCCAAGATCTGTAAACAGGACGAGGTGACAGTAGATTTATAGGTGTATTCTTACACGATTTTGACTAATTTTTTCACATAGGGCATGTAACTTTAAAAATGGACCTACATTTTGGACAACCTTCATGGCTTTGCCGAGTATGGGTTAGAGTCTGTCTAGAGGCAGACGCGCGATTCATTCGACTGAAGGTTTTTTAGTAAGCCAATACAGAATCGATAAACATTCTGATGGAAAGATTATTCTGAATAGACGATGGTTTATTAAGGTTGTTTATCAACAAATCACACAGAAGTTGAAATTGCAAATTATAAAAAAAAATCGAAATTTCGGCTTTTTCACGACGAAAACCTTTGGAGTTTAGACCTCTAAATTTGGACATTCTGCCGCAATAGTTCATAAAAACTATATCTGCATTGGTACTATAATGTAATGGCCTATAATTTTGTCAAATTGTAAATGGACACAGCGCTATACTAGTGTGGAGAGGAGACAGAACCCCTTTTTAAAAACTGTCGCACTTTAGATTCGTCAAAAGTGGCGTTTTATTCTCACTCAGCAGGACACATAGATCATAATATGATGTTTGTAAATGATAACAAAGTCTTAGGCTCGTGGTCGGGCAAATTTGTGATATAGGGAGGTAGTCTCAGGGAAACCAGTGGATGATGGGAAGAGTTACAATTGTTTTCAGAAATCAAGCATTCTGATATTTTCGTCGATAAAAAGTAGTGGTGAGATGGGTTACACCGAGTCAAGCTGTCTCGCACAAGGCAATGAACATAAAAGAAGTTAAATTGGATTGACTGGTTGAAATGTTAAGATTAAGATTAATTTCGCAGGTTTGAGTAGGTTCTGGAATTGTGCATGTACTTGTGCACGCAAGCACCAGGTGTATCCCATGACCCACCTCTGTGTTAAAGAGCCTTTATTTTTAAAACTTCAGATCACAAAATGTTGGGCAGGAGAAAAAATACATCGGTGTGCCCGATTCGGAATTAAGGGGGGGGGGGTGAGCATGTTCTACTCCGCCTCCCCTCCCCCCGAATCTACGTGTAAGGCGAACGATTGAAATCACCGCAATAGTCGTGGATGTAAGAAGTACACTGAAACTGGTCCTACACTAGTTTTGGCCGTAGTGGGATAATTAACCGACATTTATATTGTACAGTTCTGTAATACTGTATTCTACCACCTCTAGCCATCCATTATTGAGAATCCTGCATTCTGATTGGTTAATCACTGACCTGTTATTCCACAACACACGGTCAGTAATCGTAAAAGCT
>WURT03658030.1:0-18437 GCA_009936505.3 Holothuria glaberrima
TCAGATTCGAACAGGCTATGACGTCACGCATATAGGCAGAGACCCTCGGCTACGCCTCGGGTCTCTCAGCCTATATGTGTGACGTCATAGCCTGTTCGAATCTGATATAGAGACATGGGCACCATTGACTTTATTCCCTAAGTATGAAAGATTCAGGACTAGCCAAATAAAGTGTTAATTATCTAGGGTGCATCCTATAGAGAACATTTGATTGGTTGAAATTTTATTTATCAAAATATCTCATCACAAACTTATATACCAATATTCAGTACATCAAAGGACAACTAAAGAGCAATTTATTTATAATTTATTATTTTTTATTATGTCAACCTTTTAGAATCTAGTATGCATTTTGATATTTGTACAGGTTTTTCTTATGTTTGTATTCAAGTTCTTCTGATATATCATTTGGTAACACTTTGTAAGAACACTCATGTTTGTTTGCCAATCTGATCTACATCCTTTACATTAAATGGTAATTTGTTTAAATTCATCTTTATCTGACAAGACTGACTTGCACTGCTGTCTGCAACATACCATGGATTCCTACCACACTGGCAAGCTACATGACAAGATCACTGCTAGTCATATGTTCTGTCTGTTCCATCTGTCAATGTACAGTATTATATTAAATGTTATGGCAGATTCAGTAGATGAAACCAATTCTTAGGACAGCATTTGTAACGAGAGTAAGTCTTATCATCCAAAGGTCTCTCAGGAGTTAAACCCTCCTAGTCTGTTTTAACTTTTGTTTAGAGATTTTATACCCTCCATTTAGTCTACTGTTTGCTTTCATTTTCATACCACCTTCCTGGATTTAGTGCACATACCCTGTACTTTTTACAAATTCTTTCAATATACAGTATGCATACATCATGTCATTGCCTCTTTAGGTTCAGACTACACTCTACCATTTAACCCCAGGATTGCCCTTAAAATGACCCCATTTGCAAGACTTACCATTTTTCCGAATTTTTGCAGTCATTAGTGATTAGAATTTGAAAGATAGTAGAAAACGGTTAAATTAAAAACACTATATATTTTGTTTCAGTATCTCCTGAGCACTGTACTATAAAAGACCCATTACCTGCAATCAACCATTATATTTTGAAACTTTTCCCATAAATAAACTATAGTCCTAATAAATCTGTTGTTGATGGCTGTGTTTACAGTGACAAGATTTTTTGTGTACATAACCATGATATCATGCATAAGTTGATGTTAAATACTACATACATGTTAAAGGTTAAGTAGGCTACTCAAATATGGAAATTGTACGTCAACAATTCTAAGTTTTGTTTGAAGCATTACAACTGTGTCATTTAATTTTGCATGGTACCAGAGGTAATTGCTTTGACTGCACTATGATTACAGTATCTACTGTACTGATCACAATGATTGATGATGTTCATAAATTGATTTCCCCTGGTGTAGTGATGAGCAGAGGATTATGTGGATTTTGGTATGCATATTACAGGGTAAACGTTAAACTAGGCTTTACATGAAATAGTCAAAATGAAATCTGTAGAATGTTAGGCAGCCTGAAATGCATGATAATTGGTTTGTTTTGAAAGATGATATGAATGTGGCTATGCATATACATATGTACTTGCGAAAATAGAATGTCCTGATGACCCTTAAATGTTGTTTATGGTTGCCCTTTATGCCTGTACTGAGGTGGACGAGTCACCATTTGTACATGAGTTGCATGCAAACATCAACTTCAACTATAAGGGATTGGGATGGAGTATAATGTTAATAGGCAAACTTGAATTAACATTTTTATCTAAAATGTTTTGTTTGTATCATATTTATGTTTACAAATAAATTGTCCAAATGATAGGACTTGACAGAGTGCTCAATTTTGTGAACAGAAGAGCTTGTATAAGGTAAGCAGTTATCGCAGAAAAGTTAAAACCTGTACTCAAGAGTTTCATGCTCAATGCATTCATCAGGAGGTCCAGATGTCCAGATAAATAATGACTTTCGAGTGTTGCACTAGCGTGAAACTCTGAGTAGAGGTTTTTTGCTTTTAAGCCATAACTAATTAACTTATATACATGGTTTTATAGTTTTCTATTATCTGGTATAAGTTTCCAGTGGGACCTGGTCCTTCCCCAGACAACTCCCTCTCCCATTGTATTTACATGTGTTGCGCTCCACATAATAGATCAATTATGTATACTCCTGTATGCATGGTTTAATATTTTCTGTTTTACAGTCTAAAAGGGCAATGACCGTTCTTACTGTTGCAAACCATAAAATCTTCTGCTTGTACTTTATTTCTTTAATCATCACAGGAATTTATTTTAGATCATTTTGCTCTTTTTCAGTGTTAAATGTGAGATTGTTGAAGGGTTGTTATTTCATGTTGTTTCTTAATTGCTGATGTAGTTCATGTATTCCCATGAAAGTGCAGCTTGCAGACAGCTTATAAAACTCCTAACACCAATTCAATTTGAGCCAATTAAATGAATGTAACTTGTAAAACACCACTTAACTTACTGTCTTGATACCTTGTCTAGACTATATATCCCTCACTTAAACATGTTGCACTTTGATTGTGTTTCCTCTCATAATGTATCTAGGCCTTTGTTTTGTTCTTTGTTAAGTTGTGCCCCTCAAGCTGAACTCTTTACCTTTTAGAGTTGTATTTGCAGCAGCATGTATACCTAGTACAGAGGACCAATGAAGGGAATAATGTCACTCTCCAGTATTTATGACTGAATGAAATTTCCTATTTAATTAGGCAAGTTCAATTATTCCCGGTTGTCCAAGGTAGGGATCAAAAACTTAGAGGTGGCTGACTATCAGTTTATATCTATGAGTAATTTGTTGAATGTTCTGAAGAAATGAAACATCACATGATTAGCAGGTATAGCTCATTAGAACTGGGAGTTATAGCTGTCTACTGATTGAGACAGGGCTTTTCAAGACATATTTAAATGAGTCATCCTGTTTGTTTTCTTTATATTGGTAAATTAGAATAACTGATAGGAATGTACAGTTAAAGTACACTTTTACAATAATATTTCATTTGGTATACTTTTGATCATATGTAAGATGATGTGTACTTTTTTCAAAGGTCGAATAAACTCTTTAATAGAATTCCCATCAGTGAAACAGTTTGGGAAATCATTTTGGCTGCAAGATTAATGCTTGTCTGTCAGTTTACCTGAATGGCAGTGCCAATAGAAATCTAAAGTTTCATAATGAAATTGTTGGGTTGATATTAAAAACTAACCTGCCCTCAAGACCTGAGGTGGGACTTTTCTTCTCAAATGAACCATATTTCTTTGTACTATCTAGGAAGTTGGAAATAATTGTTTCAATAAGGAATATGATGGTTGGGGCAGGGACAGAGGCATTACTGGAGTTGTTACCTGTTAATAAAACCAGGGAGCTATTATTTGCTCTTAATTCTTTGTAAAAGGCATCATTTTATCCCTGACTCTGGTAAGTATCCATTGTGTATGCAGAAATCTTGTTTGGAAAAGGATCTGGATTATCCTACCACTAGATTATTCTTACCTCTATACTTATGTGACCATGATAACACAAACTGTATTGCCTCAAGTATATGTTTTAAATTAATGAATTAATAAACCAAGATCCTGAATATTTGCAGGGATTGCCTAACCCCTTGTTTTTTATTATAGTGTCAATGCTACTGTAGTCATTTTAAACTATCAGCAAATTCAAGCCAGCATCAATTTTGAATGTCTGTTTTACTTACCTGTACCTCATAAACTGTACAAACCAGGATACTCTGCTGAATACCTCACCTCTTTAATTGTCATAGGAATATTCCTGTACTTGATAGTATGAAAGAATTTGATCACCTATAGAATGGAGCAAATGTCCAGTAGCTGCATGCTCCAAGTTGTATAACTAACACACACACACATGTGTAATGGCTTGGAAAGTTTTGTATAAAAGTAGCCATCTATGAAACAAGTTGATTTTAGTTACTGTACAGATTACAACAGTCATCATAGTAGGGTATTCATTCTAAAGACAAAATGGCACACAAGTTCAAAATGAGACAGTGATCATAGAAATCTACTGGGAATCCACAACTAGTTTGCTAAACTGACTGGGAGCAGTGAGTATTAAGATTGGCATATTTATTTCAGGCAGAAGTGTACAGCAGAAAATATTGCAGAAATGTTTAGGGACGATAGGAGACTTTACGTATAGCCTGCTGATTACTTTCTTCAGTATTGCTTGAGGTGGATTCCTTCTTTGCCAGAACTGAAGATGATTGTATTTCAATTTGGAGAATGAATTGTACTCGGAACCGTGTTGATGGAAAAAGTGTTTCCTTTCCAATAGCTCCTCTTCTTCAGTTTCGGGCAGAATTGTTGCTGTGGTATGAAGGCTAAAATAATCAGAAAGATCTGTCTGATAGATTGTCAGTTGTTATGATGGAAGATGCAAAATAGTTTCCCCTGAAGAAGCGTCATTTCTCAGCCATTGTCTAGTTGTCAAGTAAATGACACGAGATACGGTCATAATACCATTACAGGTGCTGGAGGTGGTGTGCTGATTTTATTGGTGTGAAAAATAATGTTTATTCAAGTTTGAGAGTGGCAATGATCTGCCACAAAGTTGTCATATTTGCCTGCTGTTGAAAAAGAGGTTTGAAAATACCCAAACAGTAAATGTGGTACATATATTACTTTGCATGTGGAATGCTTGACTTGAATAACTGTACTAATAAAACTTGTGGCTTTACTAGATAGAATACGAATTTGTTAAAACTAGAGTAGTTTCTGCAAAATATAGATCTTGTACTTCACTATGTCCCTCTTTGTATCTAATTCATATAGCCTCTGTTTATACACATTCTGTTAACATAGAATATCTCTCCCTGGTTTCTTTCTTTTTAAGCCAGAATGTAAAAATGTTTTAATGTTTCCATAAAAGAAACTATGACAGAATTTTTCATCACTTGACACACCACAAAGCATTCTTTAATTAGGGTTTAATACTACTTTTTTGGCTTTTGAAATTGCTTTGTTTGCCAGCTTGAACTTGGCTTTTTAAAGTTAAATTTTCAGTTTGGTTACTGATTTAGAAACCATAAAGATACAGTTGAAGTGATTTCATGCTTTAAGACATGTAAATATACATTACACATTCACAAATTTTTATGTTACTGTAAAGTTCTTATCTCTGCTTCTCGTTTGCTAAATCAGATCGATACAGAAGAAGTGGCTGAAAATAATGATGTGTTAGTTCTCTCATTCCGAGCATCTAGCCTTGACAAGAAGGTATGTTGTTTGAGATGAAATTATATCAATTATGTAATGAATAAATATATAGTTCATAAATTAGTATAAAATGAAATCTTGAGCCATTAAATGAAGTTGTCGCACTAGAAGGAATAATAATTGGTCTTCTTCAATCTTTGCAAAGTCAGGAGCTTTGCATGAAGTAGCCTATAGCTTTCATGGACAAGAAAAAGTCATGAAATTTCCAGAAGTAATGCAAAAAATTAAATAATTTGAATCTACTGTTCTTTGTAAATGAGTAGTTGTAATGTCATTACATGTCGTGTGTCTGCTATCTTTAGTAGAACTTCAGTCTGGCAGAGAGGTAGGCTGTGGAAAAATCAATCTACTTGGCTACTCTCTTATCTCCTATTCACAAATATTTCTGTAAGATATGGAAGTAGACAAGTGTATTTGGTTCATCCTTACCTATTGAATGAATTGCTTAAGATTACTGTCTAGCAAATCTGTTAGCACAACTTGGCTGACATTGTACCCTTTACCCTTAATGTTGTAAAATAGAGAAGGGAAGGCAAAAATTAAGCCAGGATACTGCCCCTTTAACCAATCAGCCTACACCCAAAATTTCTGGATGGAAGGTGGTACAGACTATCTTTGTAACACTTATAAGTAGTGACCCTGTTGTTAGGTGCAGAAGTACAATGTGACTTACATTAATACACTGCAAGATATGGGTAAATATTTTGTCAGTGTGCCATGGTTTGGAACCTTAACTTTAGTATTATATACTTTTGATTATGAGGTAACCTGTCTTTTAAACATGAGCGTAAACCTTCACTATTGAAATTTTATATCTAGGAGGAATATCTGCGTAAAACTTTTCCAGTTGTCAAGCAAGTAAAAATTTGGGAATGAATGATGCAAGCATAGTTAAATTAAGTTTATTACAGTGTCTGTAATCTTTGAAAATTCCAAGAGTTTTATCTACTGTTCAAATTATTGTTAACCATGCGTATTTGCTCCGATACTCAACTGAAGTCAGGTTTGAGACATAATTATTTACTCACCTTGACGTTGACGGCAATTTAGGTCTAAATTGTCAAAAAGTTCTTTGGCCTATCCTTACAGGGCTGGAGAGAGTTGCCTGAAGTTTGAACGCTTCAGTCAAGCAAAAGAAAAGACTTGATAAGGTTTATAGCTCTCAGGGTCCCACTTATGTTTTATAATGTGACTTGATAATTTTGAAGCAGAACGTCAGTTAATGTTGAAATATTCAGTTCAATTTTGCCATGTTTGTATATAAAAACAAAAAGAATGACATAGTTCCAAGATGGTCACATGATTTCATTACTCCTGATTGTGAGTCACATAGTATGTTCTACATTTTGGAGGACTCAGTGGAGATCCATTTGGCTTTCAATTCGCATGCTTAGCACAAGATGCAGCAATAAATTATTTTTAGCCTCCATATCTTTTGGGTTTATAATGTACTATTAAACTGTACCAAATGATTGCAATCAGTATACATATGACATAAAACTAAATAGTGATCTCCTGTAGGATACTTTTATTGCACCATCCTTTGAGTACATACCAGCAAAGACTTTTTCAGTATGTTGAAGGTAATAAAACTTGTGTACATAGATTTGTGCCTGAAGTTTTATGTCTTGAATAACCTTCGAGAAATTCTTTCTATCACAAAATTTTTGCATCTTTGCCTTGAAATGTATTTTCATTTAAATATGCTTCCGGCAAAGAGAAAGTTTACACAAGCCTGGATGAATTGAAATAATATTGTGATGTGAAAATCTCCAAAGGATTAAAGTGATGTGGAAATAAAATGTACTTCCAATGCTGGTTATTGCTGAAAATGTTTATTACACCTGTTTGGTTCAGAGAACTGCTAAAAAAGGAGTGAATCAATCTGCCTAATGTACTCTCTCTCTCGCTTGAAATTTAAGCTTAAACTCCCATACATTGATGAAGAAAACCAAGCAAAGATATCTGAGAAATCCTTGCCAAACCTGAATGTCTCCATTTTCATCCTATCATGTGCATTATTATTATTATTATTTCTTTTTTATTTTCTTTAGGATGGGAATAGGAGGAGGATCTGTCAGTCTTTAATGAAAAAAATCACTTCCAAAGAGACTTAAATTGACTTTTTTGTCTTTCAGATCTAATCAATTAAAATGGAAAAGTGTAGATTTCTTGCTTTTTACTAAGTGAAAATTGGTCCTTTCAAGTTAATTCTGTCAGTATAGATAGTGAGTAAAACTTTTGTCTTTATTAGTGTAGCCCTTTCAAAAGTATTCTTTTGAAAATTTTGGTCTCAATTTTCATTTAAAGGATGTCATGGGCAAGTCTGATCCTTTTCTTGAGTTTTACAAACAAGGCAGTACACCAGAAGACTGGCATAAAGTCCATCAAACAGAGGTAAGGTTAATTTATATATTTATATTTAATTATAAATTGTTTCCTTAATGTTTTGTTTGGTTTTTGGATTGCATTCCCTCCTACATAGGTGTAGGAAGCTTTTCTGGACTGGGAGGCATGAATGTTATTTACAATCACTGTCCTGGGCAAGGGGTCTGAAGGGAGGGGGTCTCCCCTTACACTTTTGAATATTTGAGGGTCCTTGAGGTCCTTGAGTGCAATTTAGTCCAACATAATTCACAAATTTTAAGGAAACTTACAGTTTTTACATTTTTTACAGAGGGAACAAACGAGGGGCTTTCGCCCTTGAATTGAGAGGTGTGAAAACATACTCCCTCTCCACATTTGTGACGGGGGGGGGGGGCTTTATTACCTCCCTCCTCACCTGCATGGTATGCCTATGCCCTCCTACTAAATACAGTGTTGAGCCTTTTATGACAGTTTTCCACTTGTGTTTAAATTCTCTTTCAATTCAGGATGCTTGCTCAAATGCACATATGTCAATAAAAGGCAATCATTTTGTGTAATATGCATCCTGAAGGTAAAGTGGGGGGGGGGGGATAAGGAAACACAGAGAGGCTCCCTCTATTCCATTTATTGGTATAAGTCAGTGGATGCATTCTTCACTTTGTTACTTGATATTCAATCTGGTGTTAATTTTACATTGGTCATGAATCCATCTCAGACATGACTCTGTAAGGTATATGAATCTTTTATTTTATTTGTAACCTATATATCTTATGTTAATACTGAAATTCTAGTGTATGCAACTTGAAATATGTAAGTGTTCAGGGTTGAAGCTGCCCTAGGTGGACACTAGGGAAGACTGTCATTAAGTGCTGGGACTCATGGTCAGTAAGCCTGGTACCTCCTAGTAAAAACTTCATAGTCAACTGTGGTAATTATGGTGGTTTAAACTGCTCTTGTGAGATATGAAAGGGTCTTTTTTGTGGTATGTTTAGAGTTTTGTTCAAATATGTTCTACTGTAACACCCCTCAAGATGTGGGATCTTTAGGGGGACCCTTGAGGATACCCCTGCCCTGGTAGGGACAGGTTCAGGAAACAATACAACAGTAGGAAACCTAGACAATTGGAAAATGCTGTGCTTTCAGGCCAACTTAGATTTAATGCAAACAATTCAATAGAGTGGTGGCCTAATTGCAGAGATGACAAACTATGTATTAAATAATAGAAGTACATATTACCTTTAAGGCTTACATGGCCAAGTGATTAGAGCATCCGACTTGCAGCCGGAAGGTCAGGGGTTGGAATCCTGGCCGGGCCATACTGAAGACTTCAAAAATGGAGCCTACTGCCACTGTCCATGGTGCTCAGCATAAGTAGTGGAGTAGGGAAAACAAGCCAGTGAGCCACAACTGGAAAAAAGGCCGTGGCAGGCCCGACTTAAACCAACTGGTTAGAAACTGGGCCGTAAAACCTCATCTAACTAACTTTAAGGCTTACAGAGGCTAGCTGGCCAACCCCCAAACTTAGTACAATTCTTAACTTCTCAAAAGGAGGACACAACACTCTTTTCCAAAACAGCAAGTAATTAGCCTCATTCCTTCCCTTCACCCACACAAAACATAAACTTGCGTGGGTATTAATGACAGATAACTTATTACATAACCCTTTAAAAGGAAGAATGAACAGAATTAAGCAGCAAAACACCCACAACACAATTTCAAGGGATCCTAGGGCACATCAATACACCAATAATGGGCTACAAGAATATACCCCTGCTTTCAACTACTAGAAGTTGCTCCAGTATTGCCATATTTGGGGAGATACTTCATGTAAGCCTACCTCAAACCGAGTTGAATAGATGATAACTGAAGGGAGATGAATAGGTTGAATAGCCTGAAGTGAATAGGATAAGTAGGTGACAGGTGTCTTTTCACTTCAGTTTGAGGTTGGCTTCCATGAAATATATACCCATATTTGTGACCCATCATCTGGAACCCACCATAAAAGTGGCCTATAACCCCATAATGCACTGAGATGTATGAAGAAGTAATCTGATTACAAGAATAGGGATTTGTCATTGTACTCTGATAAGGATTGTGTCAACCTTCTTCACACAGGTTGCAAAAGAAAGCTATCTTATTTTGATGGATTTGTTACAGTCCATGAAGCATTATTTTATACAAAGAAGACAACAAACTTACTATTGGTCCATCTTAGCTAAACCTCTTAGAATGGCAAAGAGGAACTGCATAGGTCAGAAAATGCACTGTGAATGATAACAAGCCTCTGGATCATTCAATTTCTTCTATTTTATTGAAGCTGTTCGAGTCTTGCATAATTGCAAGTATGAGAACTTTTAGCTTCTTGTAAAAATCTTGTGTCCATTCAGAGTCTTAATTCCTTTTGACAGTACTTTATAGTTCTGATGTTTGCCTGCATTTGGAGCCAGCAAAACTTCTTTAGAGTGTACAATGATTTTAAAGCAAGTTTGTGAGTCACTGAATATTTTCTGTAGAGTTGAGCAATTGTGTTGACCACTTAAACATTTCAGTACTAAATTATTTTACTATGCACTTTTTGCTATGGCTGAATTAACTTACAGTCTACCTTATTTCAGAAGACTGCTTTAATTTATGAAGAAGTCATGAACATACAAATAAGAGCTTGAATCGTTCTTCCAGATGGCATGTAATTTGGGACATTTTTTATGATACATAAAGAACAAAAACCACCAAAATATAGTATTTTGGTATTTTTAACCATATCTTTCGTGCTTAGGTCTTCCATTAAGAACTTTTTCTTGTACACATTATTAGAATTGGGTCATCTATAAAATTGATATGATTTCAGCGCAGTTTGGTGGTCCAGGTAGCATATTAAATTATTAGGTTGCTCAAGAGAACTCACTTGGATGGATATATTTGCCTGTAGTCTGGAGAGCATAATCTTGCACCATGGATATATCTGCCTGTAGTGCTGAAAGGGTTCAACTTTATGTTTGGGCAGCCAGTTGCTAGTAACTATCTGGTTTGGGAAGGAATGCCCTATCCTCTTTTAACTGATATATACCCTCATAAGCAAGACTAGAAAAGTAACAACTGGCCATTTTAAGGGAGGTCAGTCAATTGGTCCTTAAAGACATGTTTCCATAATGCAACTATTTTGCTAGCTTGTAAGTATTTTACCAGACTATACTGTTTTTAGGAACATGTCAGACTTGTAATAAAGTTTTCCAGAGAATAGAAGCTGCACTGTGTTTCTCTCCTTGTCAATTTATACCAACTCCAAGGATTTGTCCAATACAATGAGTTTAAATAAACTACAAATATAACTCAAATTAAAATTTTACAGAATGAATTCATAGCAGTAAACTAGCTGAACGTTTGATATAATTTCTCAATATCCTTAGGCAAAGCCCAAAGAAGTCTGTTATTGGAAGGTAAAAAAGAAAATGTCCAAGGTTTATGTATGAAATCCGAGGCTAAGGACAGATCAAGTTCAATTCTGATGTTTAATATATTGGGTTTGCTAAACAAATTATCATCTTGGTCACCTCCTTGTGTGAATATAACATTATACAGTATTATAAATATTTTTCAAAGATAGCAAAATTGGCATGTTATCAAGGATTGTCAGGTTTAAATTCAATAAATATGTGTAAAATGGCCTTCAGTATTCAAGACATATGCACATCTCAGAGGTTGATCAATAGATATGTTGTTGTTGTTGTTGTTGTTATTGTTGTTGTTTTTGTTGTCATGGTTTAAAGTCAGCAGTGGAATATGTGACATGAATCATTGCAAAGAAGTCAAAAACAGACTAAACATGTGAATGATTATGTTAATTGAAACTTTTACAAAAAATTGAACAATCACATCCTGTGAACTTATATGTTTTGCACAAACAGTCCACTGGATACAACTGTGATTTTACAGGCCTGTATCACCACTTACATGTAAGATTTCATGCAGTGCAGGAGGTGTTTCAGTGAATAAATGAATGAAATTCTGTTCTTTATATCTTTTCATGCAGTATCCAAACGGCTGATCTATCTACTCAATGAATTTTATAGTAGATGAAAACACCACATACCTTATACATTCACCTTTTTTCCTCTCTTTTTCTATTTCAAGTTTGGTTGTTTTCATCTTTTGTTTTTTGTTTTAAAGTCACTCATTACATTAAAAAAAGGATTATTTGTTTTTTGCTTTGCTTTTCAATTTTTTTTGGGGGGGGGAGGGGGGGGACATCGCTTGCGCTAAAATATTTTTTGTTTTGTTTTGAATTACCTGTGTGGCTGTTACTAATGTCCATGCAATATGCACACCATTTAGGCATTGATTAGATATATTGGTGTAATGTGTACTTACCTAAGATAAAACATACGTACCTTGCAGTTGTCTAGTAAACATTATCCTCTGTGTTTATGACCATGGCGATGAATGCCTTTGTATCAATTCGTTTTTCCTCCCACACACAAACCCACCTAAAGTTCGCTAGTCTGGAACATCTCTGTCCTGAATAGCGTTATGCATGGCAGCCCATGTGTACAGCATGGTATAGTACTTCTATGAAACACTGTACCTGAGATTCATTCATAAGGATTTTCTTTGTGCTCTCACAAAGAGTATATATGGATGTTTGTTTACCAGTGAAATTATTTTTTACAAATTACAAATTATATAAACAGATACAAAAGGAAATTGACTTTTCCAGAGTATAATCTAGATCTGCACAATTAAGACACAAATTTCTATGTTTATATCTAGAGAAGACTTGAGATTTTCTAAAGTAGAAATATTTTCCAAGAACACTCCTACTTTTAGTACAGTTTAGCTGCAAATAAGGCTACTGCCACATGTTACACATTTTATATTTAAGTGTATTGCGGCCTTTCCTTTGAGTTAACTTACCTCCAAACATTACTTACAATGAACTTGGAGGTTTAGTAATTGTGATGACCTTATATGAACTAGGAAGGCTACTCAATGTATTAATGCCGACTGTATGCGTAATAAAATTTACTGTGTGGAGTTATCCACAGGAGAGAGTATAGTTGCAATTTAGGAAGCATCTCTTCAGCCTTTCTTGATTAAGCTCGTTTATTCCAAGGTTATTCAATTGGATTCCTTAGAAGTGTCATCATCACGAGGTCATTGTCTCTATCAGAGCTTCTTTTTCCCTTCTTCAGTGTATCAATGTGCTTCTTTCCCACCTTCTTTGCTGTTAGCTACAAACATACAGAATTACAGGAAATAGGGTAAATTTCAGTTTCAAGTAGTTTCAACTTTTTGGACCTATTTGCTAGAGTTTACAGGATAATAGATTCAAATCTTGACAGTTGAAGAACAGTTGGATACAAATGTAGCTTTCTTTTTTTTTTGAACTGAAGTATTGAATTTTTTGTCATTCGTTTCATTGATAAATAGATTGAGGGCCATAGTAACGCCTTTAAGCAATGATAACATAATACATCCATGGCACAACACCCTTCTCAAGTTTTTTTTAAGATTTGTAATGCAAAGGTTTTGAAGTCAGGGTTACCAAACACATCAGAACAATACAGTATAAAGTCATACATGGTAGGGACTGTAGAGGTCCAGGGTACACTGTTTCATCAAGTCTTTATTAGGTCTTAACTACCTCTAAGATTCCTGGGTATTGCCCATTTTATTTTTTCTGCAGGGAGTTGGGTGTCTCTAAAAATAATTTTGTCTAAGGCCATAATTTTGTCTCTGGACCTTGTCTTTTAGTGTAATCATTCCTATACATGCCTTTAATGTGTACATCGAATTTTGTATGATTGCCATTGTGTGGCCCAATGCAGTATTGGTGGAATGGAGAGCTAGCTGTCTTGTGTTTTCCAGTAGGAAGTCCTGAAGAGTGAAGCATTATCCCACGCTTTATGCAATTTCACCTATGTATCACCATTTAGAGTTTCTACAAGAATACAAAGATAGCTCTTCATTCCACCAAGAATGCACTTAAGTACACAAGGGCATATACTTAAAGGGAAAAGAAATATTGCTTTCTAAGTAGGTACATTGATAAAGCAACAAATTATAAACAAGTAGCAGCAAACAGCTTTATTGCAGCTTGTTCCATTCTAGAGATGTGGTTCTATTTACTGCAATGACAGGGTGCCACCATAAAATGACTTGAAGCAAGTCTTTAATGTCCTATCACAGCCACAATAGGCCAAATCTGTAATGTATATCTTTGTTTTCTTTGGACTAGTTTTTCATTTTAGGAAATGAAATAAAAAATTTTGTGCATCCAATAAATAGTTAAGACAGAAGCTTGACAGTACCTATGGTATCAAAGAAATTATTGAGACAGATTGTAAAGAACTACATAGGGAATGCATAATTTGTTGTGGCTTTTTGACATCATAATAGACTTGCTACAAGTCATCATTTGTCACAAATGGTGGCACCCTGTCATTGTAATAAATAGCTATATCTCTAGAACAGAACAAGCTGCACCAAAGCTGTTTGCTGCTAATTGTTTATAAGTTGTTGCTTTATCATATGTACCTACTTTGAAAGCAGTATTTCTTTGGCCTTTAATTATTCACTTAAGACATTCTGGACATAAGTAGAGATGATCCCATCAAAAGATGATTTTCACAGATAGAGAGACAAAATTGTTTTTACTGAACACTGACCCTCCCCTCGCTGAAGATTAATGTGTAATGAAGGAGTGTCAATTGTAAGCTAAGATTATATCAAAATTTTCATCTCTTTAGCCCTACCCTGGACCTATTAACCCCTAGCCAAGTATGACTTTGTGACTTCTGTGTTGGTAACCCTGACTTCAAACACATATGTTTAAACTTGTTAAGTCATAATTGAGGACGTTGTGATTCAATAATGTCATGTTGTCTTAAATCATTGCTGATAATCCTATTGAAGTATTCTTGCTCCCAATCTTTAATAGTTGATGTACTAATAGCTATGAACAATACTCCTTTGTTTCATTGAAATAACTTTTTTAAGAAGAAAAAAGATATTTTGAACAAATATTATTACAGTTTTATGCTTAGTAGTAAATACACCAATAGAGGCAATCCATCTTCCATCATTTTAACAAGCGTACAATACAATCTCTTTCTTCTGACCCTGGACCCCCCCCTACCCCAGGCATACTTTGCAATATGTGAAAAGTGATTTTTTGGCAAAAGTCATGGTCATTTCTTACATTTTGAAAAAAGAATGCATGGGTCTTTTCTAATGCCCTCTCCTCCTTTAATGTACATTTTGTACCTTTATGAACATGATGAAAACAACTTAATACACACTCTTATCTAAAGTGCCATGTCTCACTCTATATTTTTCAGGTTATAAAAAATACACTCAATCCAGTCTGGAAGCCAGCTGAAGTATCAGTCCGAAATTTATGCAATGGGGACTATGACAAGAAATTGAAGGTACGTATCCTCTGCATGTATTTCTGACTTAAGTCAATGCTCCTGTTCGTATTTTTATCATTGCATTAGAACAAGGCAGTCACTTTTTGCTGACTACAGTTCTGTATGTGTTGTTTTGAGTTCAGTTTCACCTCATAGCAGTATTTTTGCACAGGAAAAAAAAAAAAATGCGTAAAACATTTTGAGTGTCATTAAAATAGTTGTTTGAATGTTTTCCAAACTGATGCTTCTTCTTTTAGCCTTTAGGGATGATCAAGTTCAACAGCAGCTAAAGTGCATGTGAAATAAGTTTACTCTATCAATGCAATTTATTATTATACACTTTAAATAATATAGAGAGTGAGGTTAAAAATGAGGACACATATTGCCAGCAGGACAGTTGTCTTCATGGGTATAGCATTGTTCTCTGCACAAATTTTTGTTGTTTTCAGCGTTAATCCCTGACCCATTATTTTTAAAGTACTTATAAAACCTGTATTTATGTCAGTGTACACAAAATTGTAACTAGAAAGAGGTGCAGCTTGTTTCATGCAGTCATTGGGTGATGAGCGTGAAAGGAAAACTGTAGTACAAACTCTGTTCAAATGTAATTATATGTCTTTGGGCTGTTGAAGGTGAAGGAAGGGGAGGTACGACAAGAAGGTGGGTAGGACCATCAATATCACCTAGTTCTCGCAGTTGGTCTCAGTGTCACTTTTTAATGCTGGTATTGTTTCTCACAATGAATGAGAATGGATAAAGATTTGCCATATTTTTTCAAACATTTATCTGAAATCAATATTTACTCTACATTTTTGTTTAACAGCAATATGTAACAAGATCATTCAGTTTGTTACTTCCAGGCTTCAAAATAAGCCGGCAGTCGGGTGTTTTCTGCGCCTGTTGATTGGAAAAGAGCCCTCGGAGACGGTACCACCGGGTGCTATTTTCTCATGAAAACTAGCGAAAATAGCACCCGGTTAATTTTCTGGGCTCTGTTTTCTGAAGTAAATAATGCCCTGATTAAATAAGCAGACAGTGTTTCCTTGAGAAAAATATGCATTTCATAGAGATAACCGTCCGGCTGTATTCAAACTGGCCAGCATGTAGTAACAATAAGGAAATCCAAAATGTTAAAATACACAGTAACTTCTAGGTCACCAAAAGTAGCTTCTGGTCTAGCCTAAAAGCCCGTGGACCAGGAGATAATTTTTGCAGAAAGTAGCTTCTGGTATTCGACTGCTTATTTTAGAATTACCTCAGGGTTTTTTTTTCAAAGCCTAATAGATAAACACATAATATGATACACATTTAAATCGTGTCTTCTGACAATTCATTGATGAAAAATTAGATATAGAAGTAATATAAGCTGTGATTGGCTCTGGAAACCATTTCCCCCATATTGCGCAAACAGTGCATCCACCAGGACAAAAGAGCATTGTTCTACATAAGTTTACAAGACTACTTTCAATTCAGGATTGAGCACTTGTGCATGAGCTTTATTACATGTTTGCCTGAAAATAGCAAATGCTCTGCCTGAGTGATAGATGGCAGCATTCTGACTGGTATGCTTACATTGTTCCATTCATTTCATCTCTTCACGAAAACTTTATCCTAGTACCAACCTATTGTCCAACGGAAAGACCTTTTCCTTGGTGAAGTTAAGAGGAGACACTTTAACAAATTCAAATACCAACTGGGACTGACATGAATCTAAAGGTTCATGTCAGTGGTAGATTTTGAAACATCATGTACATCCTATGAACTCTTTGAACAATGAGTTTCTATTTCAGTTTGAATATCCATCTGTGCAAGAATTTTTACATTACTTCACATTGTAATTATTATTTGTAGTTGAAAGTTACTGGTAACCTTCATGTATACAGGAAAGTTTTAGGAAGGCTGAACTTACCTGTTATTGTTAAACTTGAGATAGTAGTGCGTCATTATTTGATACTACGAGTACTTGAGCAGTAAACCATATTCACATAAGTATTGTTACTCACAGTACCAGAAATAAAAATAACGGAGGCATGTAGATGCATTACGGTACTGGAGTATTACGGGTATTTCTTTCCTCTAGGCTCGTTTTTCTCTATAATTATAAAAAGAATGGACAAATATATGTATATATATATATATACATAGAAGTCAAAAAGACACAAAAAATGGATACATTCATTTCCAACTACATTATACAATCAGTGACATACAAAATATTTCGGGCTGTCTCAGCCCTTCCTCAGTTGTATATAGGAACTAGTGCTTAAGAACACATGCAACTTATCATGATATATATACATATATATATATATTTCTCTATCATGATGTGTCATATTACACACCCACAAACTGAAATTATGTTACCTGACCATTTTTCTTATCACCATGAAAAATCACACCAAGTTGTAATACAATTGACACACAATTATACACATGGAAGGTTTGCAAGCTTAAGGGTTGGAAAAACTTGGTGTAGTTCTGCTATGCATAGAACCATACTGTTGTTCACTGTACTGTCCTTTACTGACTGTGCATGTGTTGGAAAGATTCCTGTTTTGAATGTTCAATGCTTTGTAACATCAATGATTTCTAGAGCAGTGGGGATAAATATCTACAAATTTTATCTTTAGACAAATACTTATTTCCTTACAGTGAAGTTGATTGGCATGCAGCTTACCATTGAGAGCCAGTACTACTTTCAATACCGATTCTGTGTAACAAACAATACTGGTTCCAAAATTTTAGAGCACGGCCCAACCCTATTTGATACACATGCTATAAAAATGAGAGATTGGCACAAACTGCTGCTTTGAATTATGCATCTGAAACCATACAAAGTTTCAGAAATCCTGCTTTTTTTTTTCTTTTTCTTTTTTTTGGAAGGGGGGGGGGTACTGCCAATGTGCATTACTTTTTCAGGTTTAAGTCAACATAAAATTTTGAGCTCTAAATCCTAGAGAAAGATTATGATGATTTCAAAACTTTTTATATTATCAGATGTGTTGATATTTTATTGTTTCCATATGAAGTGGCTCAGAAACATTATGTACCAGAAAGGAGACCATTAATTAGTTTTTTGCAGTTGTCTCAGAAATAAGAAATTTATCCTGGAATGATAACCTTTCTTTATATTACCAGATCTGTTAATAACAGGACTTTTATAAGTCTCCAAGGGATATAGTATATTGTCTTTAGTTTGATTTCTTCGTCATTGAAGCCAAAGATAGTATTTTTAGCACCAGCGACATAACAGACAAGCATACTGTAGGTTATACCTAGGACTGTTCACGCAGGTTTTTAGACAAGACTTGGGTTAGTTAGTTAGTTAGATGAGGTTTAACGGCCCAGTTTCCAACCAATTGGTTCAAGTCGAGCCGGCCACGGC
>WURT03658040.1:0-18436 GCA_009936505.3 Holothuria glaberrima
TTATGTGCGGGTAATGTTTCTGTGATTTTTAGATTGATTGCATCACGCGCCTGGCGCTATTTTTAGCTCCAGAGAAATACCTACTTTTTCGTTTTTCTGGAGCAGTCGGGGCCGTCTCTGGCGCTTTTGCGCCAGAGCGCCAGAGCGCCAGACTATTTTCGAGCCCTGGTACACACAATGCAGTCATTTTACCACACAATATAGCATACATTACCTATAGAAAATTTAAGGTTGTACACAAAGATGATGGGCCAATTAAACACAATCCTTCCAGTCTTGTGAATTATTGTACTACAGTATACAACTGTGGTATATCAATTGTGTAATCTCTACCAGCAGACATGTTGACAAAATTTTACAGATGGAAAAAACTTAAGATGAGATACAGAAAGGAAAACCTGGAACACTGGAATTAATGTTATATGGTACTGTAATAGCTGCTGCAGGTATTCATCACTGATTGTGGAGTAGTCCGAATGTACACCAAGCTTTTATTTCATCTTTAAAGCCTAGATCTGCATGATTTGGTTTATTTTATAGTCAAGCACAATTAAAAGAAAGGTGAGCTGAGTGAAAGGGAAGATAATACAAGGTTTAGGGAACATTTTAGTGGAAAATAAAAGAAGGGGGAGGTTTGTTATCAGGTGGTACCAAATATTGCTTACTTTTCAATAAAAAAACAAAGGTTTGCTAAGGTTCCATATGGCTTGCAGAGAGTTCATTTCCTAGAGCAGGGGCTTTCAAATTTTTTTTTTTTTAAATTGGTATACTCCTGGAGAATACATGATTCATTTTGTGAATATATGTACCTTGAAGCAGAGAAAATATACGTTTTAGCAAATATAACAAAGCATTGCCACAATTTTATTGTATCTGTGCTTACTAATAGTCAGGTACTGTAAAAATTATACTGTTATTGTACTGTACCTTGTACAGTATTTGTTGTGTACTACTGTAAGAGGTGAGCTATATGCAGATGTCTAGCAGTGAAAGGAACATCTTCTGTTGGCTTTAAATACTGATCATGTGCAGTTTACTCCCATTTCAATAAAATTATGCATATGTGGCAGAGATGTTTGTGGACCCGAAACAATCCCACCTGCTGTACCATACATTGAAAAACCCTGTTGAAAAGAAATCACTAGGAGGAACTGGCAACTTCGACATACTGTTAGTACTGTACAAGGGGTGTACAGTAACTGTGCAAAGTATGCTATAATGTTCTTTAAAATAACATTCCATTTTGGACATATCTTTCCAATGGTGACATTCTGTGCCATCAAGGGGACTTCAATAATATGCAGTATTGCAAAAAATTGTTCCAATAAAGCTCTTTCACTACAATCGTAAATTTCAAGGAACCTTTGAGTACAGTACTGCAGTAGGGAGAATTATTAAACCGAATTCTTGTCGAAGACGCTGCTCCCTGTACTGTTGTTTTCTTGTACCTCACACTAAGTGTGCTAATTGGAAGAGTCTATAGGCTTTTAGTGATGCAAGTTTATTGCTAGTTTAAGGACACTACTAGTGGACCTGCAAATTATAATGGCTGATGGACTAATGTACTGTACATTAGGTTACAGTTCTCTGTGCTCTGTGAATTGATACTTTTAGAATTTATATGTTGGAATGAGGGTAGAAGTACTGTACTGTATAGGTCTTACAAAGTACAATACACTCAGTTGCTAACCGCAATGTTTTCATACTGTACAGTACTTCAGTCTGTACAAAGTGCACGTATCATGTGATCAGGCCATTCAGGGTACTGTCCACTTTAGACAGATGTCATGTAGACATAATAATATTAAGTAATGTGCAAGGTGAAGTATAGTTATTAAAATTATTGTGCTACTGTACCCTAAGGAAATTTAATTCAGAACTTGTTTTCAATTTCACTGTGAGTATGTGTAACATCAGAAAAGAACTTGCACCCAGAGCACCTTGAGGTGTCATCCATTTGATAATCTCATTATTTTCTCAAAAAGTAGTAAAGTACAAAACATCCTCTTTGTATGGCCCTGACTCCCAGCCCCTTCACAGTGTTCTTTCAGTACCGTCTAAAACAATTTTTTGGCAAGAAATTATCGTTTATCACACATGTTAAAAGCTTGCAATACATCAGTCGGTATTTGACCAAAATGGATGATTCCTAATACTTGCTTCAATTCCTTTTTTTTTTCATGAAGCACATAAGGAAGTAAAAAAAAAAAAAAATTGGAAGATTATTTTATCATGCAATAAAAGGGGAAGGAGGGAGAGGAAGTATTGTGTCATGATTTAAATTTACATTTCAAGGTTTGTACAAAAATTTGATTGGATCACTACAGTAGAGTAGGTTTTTTGTAGTACTGTTAATTTACAGTCTCTGCTTGAATTGGAATGTTGTACTGTGTACTGTTCAGTACATCAGGGTGTGTTTAAAAATTTTAATTTATTAGCCTATTTCAGGTCATGGCATATTTCACAGTAGGTATGTTCTGTACATTTATACAGTAGTACTGTATTATACTGTGTGTGGAGTGGGTTCTGTCATAATGCAGTCTAAATGGAGGGGGTTGTTTGTGTGAAGAAGTGAACATCCTTATATGCTTCCGCAAATTTCTAAGACATTTACTTGCTTTGTTTTTTAGGATTTTTGTATTGGAATTGATCATGTGGCTACACGAGATACTGTGCTACTGTACTCTATTTAGTTTTGAAAGGTGAGGTTGTACCTGTACATTAAGCCATCAGTATAACCTTATTCAGTGGTCTATTTACACCTGTACTGTATTCCATTCTGAAACCACTTAAAAGAGTATATACAGTATACTAGACTGTAGTGTACTGTACAAAACAGTACCTGCTTAATAACATTATGCTATGTGTACTTCTAGCGTTTACCATAAAGCCTGCACATTCAGTTCTGTGCAGTAGGCCTCAGTACTTGTTCCAGCCTGTGTATATTTACACAGGATACATGGTAGGAAAAGGTCAAGGTTCTAGTAACACAGGGATAGTAAATGAATCATGAAGGGATCCTACAAAATATGTAAAGAAGGGTTAATATACATAGTATGCATGAATTGTACACTGTAGATCTATATGTACTGTGCATGGGGAATGACACAGAAAAGGTAGAAAAATAGGTACTGTATTATACAGTACATATTTTTCTACCTTTTCTATGTATATATTTGTTGTACAGTACAGTATATTCACTTTTTCAGTAATGTAAAACTTCAAAAAATGAACACTGCTTATATATGCAGTACTAGTAGGCTATAAAGAGGATAAAAGTTTAGTGTATAGGCCTAGATGTGGGCTAATATTAACTCCATGCAGTAGAGTTACAGCTACAAGGTAGGCATTGTGTTGTGTTTTTTTTTTTTTTTTTCTTTATTTGTTTGATTGTTCAGTTTTTTCTATACTTACTACATAGATAACATGTAATTACATCAACATTCAGAGTAGCAAAAGAAAAAAATAATTTACAATCAAACAAAACAGAAACATGCAATGGAGAAGGAGAGAGAAGAAGTTATATGTTAAGTCCCTCACAGCTTGTGTGAATATGGTCTTACAAGTAATTTGAACTAGGCTATTCAATATTACTTTGACGGAAAAAATTTTAATTTACTAGGGTGAGTCGAGCAAGTCATCCCAATTAAAGGTTTGCCCATTGAGAGAAACTGGACTCAAAAAGATTTCAGTATTAGGTTGGTGACTGGTGCTATGTACTAGCTCTAAGTGCACTGCACTTAACGATCTCAGAATGCTCTTGGGTTCTTTTAAAGGGCAACAAATCTCATCCTAAACAGTAACAATTTGCCCAGATAAAGTGCGGTAATATATTTAATATGTCCATGTTTGTTTCAATACACTTCTAGTTCAGTATGTACTGTATGCAGTATCATACTGTGGGCCTATGACTTGCACACATGCTCTTGGTATTTTCGTCAAAATTACTGCACTTTATGAAAGTCCATCTGTTTTGGGCACAGTTAGAGAAGCTGTTGTGATAGAGTAACATGTCATGGTGGCATTGGAAGCAATGAAGCACAGCTTCAGGGATTTTAGGGGGAGTAGATCCCTAAAACAGGTCAGAGTAAAAGTTAAAGGGCATACACTAAGTAGTCGCCCCAAACTTATTTTGAAATCAGTAGCTAAACCTCACAAATTTCCTCAAGTTATTTCTCTTCTCAGTATCTTTCATGATATTTTAGGAAATATTCATCAATACCTGCCTGTTTAATGTGAAAATCAAGAGAAAGTTTCAAAGATCCCCATCTCATCAAAAGCCATAAGATATAGACTGTTTTACTGGACAATACAGTATTTTGCACTTTATTAAGTATATTTACATGAGCTAAAGCCCTCCCATTCATTGAAAAAAAAAATCCTTTTGGGGGGCTAGATACAGTACATATGATACACTTTTAGGCAAAATACACTAAACTTAAGGCTTCAGTGATGCAGCTTCCAACTGGAAGCTAGTTCTGTTTGCATGTGTGAAGAGGTGTGATTGTTGAGAACAGTGAAAGCTTTTCACACTACCCTTTGTACTGTATTGGGTCTCACTGTCAAGTAAAACAGCTCAGTTTTGTATGTCCATACACTATGTCTACCTTTAAGTTGGATACAGCCACCCATCATAAAGCCATTTGGCTTCTTTCACATTCATAAATTGTGGTCACTTACTGTATCATTGTAAAAAAGCTGCCCTTCAAGGGCCAATATTACAATAAAATTATATGGTAGATGTAGATGGTTGAAAATGAGTGTACAGTAAGTGAATTCATGCTGTACTGAGTGAAATGTGTATCAGGATATGTATCATTTTCATTTTCATTTACACCTTAAGCTGAACCCCGTAGAGTCTTAAAAATTCCTGTTTGCTATCCCTCACTGAGGGCAAACACTATATCCAAAATGAGTGATGCCTCCAACAGAAACTGAGACTTGCTATACTGGAAGCAAGACTTGTCTTGAAAAGCTTGAACAGCAGTCTTGATAAACAGGAGCCAAGTCTAAGTCCCTGGAACATTTCAGGAATACAATAAAGACTCAACAGCTAACCAGGCAAAGAATTTGCAAGAATACCAGTTGGGTGTGGTAACCCTGATTGTAAATCAAGTTAATCCAGCAATGCACAAAGCTTAAATGTCTTCAGTAAAAGGATAAACTCTGCCCTACTTACAGTAGCATCTACTGAATAGCCTCTCTCTTGGTGATAACACTCATATCTTTTCACATGTCACAAAGTTGAGAGGATGAGCCCATATTTCATTGTGGCTCAAATGCTGTGGGCTCCATAGTCAATTTTTTGCCACAGCCAAGGCATTTGTGCAGTGCAACAGTTGCAAGTTAGCTAATTGCATGTATCCACTGTGTGGGGGTGATGAAGCGCACTTGCGGTTATCACATCTTGGAAAAAGCAAAATTGCTTTTGTTTTGGGAAGCTAGAAAGTAAAAAAGGGTCATCAGTTGGAAGAGTAGACTATTCCAGCTGCTGTGCAACAATGTGTTTCACATGTACATGCAGGGTTCAAATCCTACTCAATGTGCATGGATTTTTCTCTGAGTATGGTCCTCCAGCTTTCCTCCCACTTTGGCAGTTGGCACTAGGGATGCACTGGATCCAAATTTTTGGTTCCGGCCGGAACTGGATTTTACCGGATAGTATTTCAAATCCGGTTGGATAAAATCCGGCCGGAACCGGATTTTTTCACTTGTAAAGAGAAACATTAAAAAATAGCACTTTGTGACCGGGGGAGGGGGAGGTGGGGGTGTCAAGGCAAAAGAGCAGTGGTTGACTTCATGATGTGTTACAGTGTAGGTTCCACTGTAGGTAACTAAGCTGATGTTATTTTGTAGGGTTTAGACTAGAGGAATGGAGACAGAAAATTAACAAAGTAAGATTTACTTAATATACTGCAAAGTAATATACTGTATACTTAATATACTGTTTTAAATATACTGCAAAGTCCTTTAAAACAAGCAAATCAGTTTTATTGTTCACATTGACAGTGATGGTAAATTTAAATGTACTGATGAATGTGACACAGTTTGTGCATATTGTCTGGGAATAATTGACAGAGACTGTGATACCAATTAATTAACTGTTACAGTAAGTATTCCTACAGTAAGTGTTCCTGCAGTACATTATAGCATTTACAGTTGTAGGTCCTGTGATAAAAGTGGACATAGGCTAACTTTGAATGTCTTCAAGTGGACAGGCTAACTTTTAATGCCTTCATTGTTAATAACTAGTGGAGTTATTTTGGACAGACCTATAAAGGCTGTAAAGCCAAACAATGGATGTTGTGTCAGAGTTAGTGCCACAATTACCTACACAACACCTTAATGAGACAATTTCCTGCTATGTTACATAGTCAGAAAACTTTTGGAAAGGTTTCAAATTCATCTGTGAAGTAACCTCAATCTTTTGATGATAGAGTTAATTCAGGCTAGAATATGAGAAAAATCCAGCCGGATTTCTTCAAAGATCCGGCCGGAACCGGAACCGGGTATTTTTTCATTATCCAGCTGGACCAGATATCCGGTGCATCCCTAGTTGGCACTTTCATCGAAGTCAGTTTTACACCAGACTGGACACTCTTGGGTAGACCAGTTAACAAGTTGAATTTACTTTTGCACTTTGGAAAAGAATTTCAGCCTCAGATGGAGAAAATACGGAAGCCTGTAATACCCACCTTCATTTGTGTACAGTCTAATGTCATTCACTGAAGTGATTCTGAGGGGAGTCGAGACAATGAAGGGGCTCTCAGACTGCACCATGATTCCCAGTGTCACCATTAAGCAACTTTAAGCCTTCTATCACAGTAAAATTTTCTATTTTCAAGCAAAGTATTTATATTTTATACTTTAACTGAGCTGTTTTGGGCATAAGTGCACTAAAATTTCATGTAAAATTGCTGCACCGCACAATTGGATGAAGTCCTGCAGGGCTCTACATGAACACTTGCCCACTTGCCCGGGGCAAGTAAAACATTTCCAGGGCAAGTTCTCTCTTGTTTCAACTTGCCCAAATGGGCAAGTAGGCCTAGTAACTCCTATCTCAAAATTTTAAGTGCAAAATTAGAGGTTTTATGGCTCAGTTTCTGCAAAGAAAAGATACTTTCCCACAGTAAGAAGCAATAGTATTATACAAAATTTTATTTCACAAATCACACCACTCTTGAAGAAAAAGGTTGAGGGTCCCCAGACTCTTGGGTTGATTCCCTTCAATTAAAACACAGTTAACTACTGTAAATTTGTAAAAACTTTTTCAACTAAAAGGTGGAAGAACCCTTACAAAAATTTCACATATCAATTTCATATGTGAATTGCTAATGTGGGAATTGATGTGGGATTTTGGGCACTTCATACTGTATATGGAAAAATCATGGCACGTGGGGTTATTTACACATATGAATCACTTCCTACATGGGATTATTTTCACGTCATTATGAAAGTCCCCAGGTGTGAATTTTACTACCTATGAAAAGATATTAACATAGGTGATTTATTCCACCTATGAAGTTCTTTTCACATGTAGGATTAATACCACCTGTGAAATGAGTTCCACCTATGCTTTTTTTTTCACATGCTTCACATGCTATATGTATTCCACCTATGATTACCATATGTGATTCATTTGATCTATGTAAATAGCTTTATTCCTATAGGTTTGTCACACAGCTGGATGCAATGCAATAATTGGTAAGGGTAATTACAAGGATTGTTGTCATCTGTGTGACTGTAAACAACCATGTGGAAAATAAATATTTTGTCTGCCCTACTGCAAGGGGCAAGTGAAAAAATACCAGGGCAAGTGGATTTCAGTGGTTGCTTGCCTGACTTGGCAAGTGAGCTTGAAAGTAAGTGTAGAGCCCTGTCATGTACCCTCATGTACTGTACTGTACTGAATAGTGTGCAGTTACTGCAGTATCAAACCAACTTAGAATTTCTTATTCTAGTACTTGCATAAACTTTTTCATTTCAATACCTGTCATCAACAGATCCTGACCTGGACAAAATCCACCCTGGTCTTAACAATGTTCGTTCTCCAGCCATGGAACTCTTCAAACAAGATTTTGTGTCTCGCATCTGGCTGACGTATCGGAGGGAGTTCCCTCAATTATCAGGCTCTACGTTAACCACTGATTGTGGATGGGGATGTATGCTGAGAAGTGGGCAGATGCTCCTTGCTCAAGCCCTAATTTTACACTTTCTTGGTAGAGGTAAGAAAATTACAGGTAAATGTCAGACCTTCAGTGATATGAGGTGTGGAGCCTGTTCTATTTATACTGTAATATATGCAAAATACATTTGGACCTCCAAAGTTGGACTCTAATATCCTGTGGGCATTTTAGGACTGTTTTATGATTGTCTAGAAAAAAATCTAGAAACTCAAATAAGGTATTAAGAGTTTACTTGTGGTTGTGAAGAATTGCTCAATCAATAGTTAAAGGTCAGGGACTGTACAAACATTAACTTTGTGGAATCACAGTAAGCACTGCCCTCTCAAGTACAGACATAAAGAAGAATCAACCATCTTTTACTGTTAGTTACACAAAAGGAGGGGGTGAAGAAGATTCCGCTTGAAACCAGTTAGATATCACTGAAATGAAACCATCCTGAATCTGGGTTATTACTGGAGTGATCTATCAAAATTTACTGTAACTTGTACCATACAACTTCAAGCATCTTACCAAACTTACAGTAAATATGAAAATTGTGCCACAAATATGCCATCTTATTAATAAGAATTGAATATTCATAAAATGCTGCATGGGGAATAGTTATAGGGTAATGTATTTTATATCTGTAGACTATGCTCTTTAATGTATGCTTAATATTAACTTTAAGATACTGCATTTTGTTTCTGTTCATATATTAAAAAAATATTGGAATATCTTCTCAAGTGTTGTGAAAACTTTTTTCTTCTTTTCTTGACTCAGACTGGAACCTTTATAAAAGTCAAACTGTCGAATCTGAAAGATTACATCGTCAGATTATCCAGTGGTTTGGGGATCAACCCTCAGATATGAGTCCATTTTCATTGCATCACCTGGTCGAAATTGGTAAGCGTGGTGGAAAACGAGCTGGAGACTGGTTTGGCCCTGCATCTGTAGCCCATATCGTTAAGTGAGTGTCACAGAGTGTCTTCATATTAAGTGAACACTCAGTTATTGCACAGAGGATAATTTGTGTTGCGTGAGGTAGAAGTTTGTTTACTGTTGGTGTCTGTCTGCAGATCTAGCTATGCAGATAACATTGGCACAAAGTTCACACTGTAATGTTCCTAAATCAGTACTGCATTATGTCAGATTTCTCTAAACACAACCGTAGTTTTTGGCAGTTATGATGTCATTGTTATTGTGCATTTAAAAGGAAACACTATTCACTAGCCATGCATGATTGTGCTTTATTGTACAGAGAAAAATATGATACAAAGTTTATTCCATAATGTTCCTTAACCAATACTGCATTATGTAAGATTTCCATGAGCAGAATTGTAGTTTTAAGGCATTACTGTATAATGTCATGGGTGTTGTTCAAATGGGAAAAAGGATACATTATGTACTTGTCATGATTGTACAAATTGTATTCTTTTCAGAGACTTGCTAAAATATAAAGAAAAAGTCAAGCAAGAGATCAAATTTTGTAGACATGAGATTGTCTTGGAATATCCTCATTGTTATTTACTTTGCGGGAATGTGTTCATACAGTATTTGTACCTCACAAAATTTTCTTTTGAGGAAGGGGGGATTTGTTTTTTTTTGGACACCAAAAACCTTATTTGAATCAGAATCATCTTTCCAATCAAATTGGCCAGGTTTATCCTGTAATCTGCTGGAGAAATCGTGTCTGCCGAAGTTGGAAAAGGAGATAGGGAGATTACAGCGTCCCCTCCACCCCTGGATTACACTCTTGAGGTTCATTCACACCAAAACTGAAATCTGCTGTGTTGTGCTGATGGAAGTCACAAACTGAAAGGCTTGCACGTATTTCAATGGAACCATTTACACAGAATTCCCTCTGTGAAAAAAATGTTTGCAGGAAATACGTACAAGCTTTATGCTTTGAGGCTCCTGCCACACAAATGCAGCAGATTTTGGTTTTGGTGTAAATGCACCTTTATGAATTTGTCAATGAAGAGCTTGCTTAGTGCATCCCTTGAAGACAGTCAAATTAGTGGTTCTTTCCATCTTTTGCAGTTATCACAGATGGGACTTCATGGGCTAATGTAAGGCACTGTAGTAAGCCATGAGTATTGTATTGCACCCCATACTTAGGTCAGGTGAAATAAAAGCATTTCAATCACTGTCAACGAGGACAACACCTCTTAAGCCCTGTAGAGATTTGATATTGTTTCCTGTGTGGAAATGACATCATAAGAATTTTTATCTGTCTCCTGCATTCTGGGTGGTTACGTCATAGCAGTGCATGTAAGTGTGATTTCAATGAAGAATTTTGTAGAAAGAGGAGATGGTAAGTGGAGAGAGGAAATCATTGTTTTGAAAAGTTTTAAGAGGTAATGGACAGTGTTGTGTTAGTAGCTAAACAGGTACATGAAATTTGGTCAGAAGACTGTAACAGGAAAGGGACTAAAAACAGCAATGCCTTGTGTGCTATTTTTTACTCTAGAGACCAAGAAGTTGTTCTGAAATGATAGTTTTGAAATAAGTTTCACATGATCAACTCTGTAGGTGGAAGAAACATAGGTCAGATTATGGAAAAGTCAGATACACTGGTCAAATTTAATGAGAAAGCTGCTAAGTGTTTGCAGCCATGCAAAATATACTGTACATGTCATTTATTTGTGAAAACTTATCTGCAAGTGATTTTCCATAAATGCATGGCATGATAGTATTAAGTATAGTGTTGAGCCAAAGTACACTTTGATGACAACTTGCCCCTATCCAACAAACCAAAGTCAATACTATCCTCCAGTACTACTGCTAATGCAAAGAAGTAGAATTCTTGCACATACATGTGCCTTTTAATTTACCTCATATAAAATGTCCTTGCCATCAGCAAAAAAAAAAAAAAAAAGGGCAAAAAAAAAAATGGTGAAAGGTCATCTTTGTCACAGTTTGGGGAAAACTCTATTGTCAACTCCTCCTGAACCATATCTGATTAGTTCAAAGTTGGAGGATGGGTGCCTGACCTTGAAAACTGTTGCATGTGTGACCATTGGCATCATAAGTGAAAACTTGTCAGCTCTAAAAGTTGAGATGAGTTTAAGTTGATCTTTATTCATTATTTGCATTACAATGTGTTAAAAGAGATCATAAACCACTTGAAGAGAAGAGGGTGATGAGATGTATAAAAATAGAACATCCTAGTAGCTAAACTTCAAGATCAAAGTGTAAATCAGCTGAAAGTGGGTTTTTGTCATGATTGCTTCTCAGCATGTTGGAAATTTTTTAACCCCTAGGTACTGTAGGTTATGTAGAAAATGTGAGGGGCTGGGGGATTTGCAACTCCATAGATGCTTTCTTTTACATTTGGAAAGGATGCACTAAATCCCCTTTGAAACAAAATTGGTTTTCTTCATATGGATGATTAAGGGCTGTTTCAAACTTGAATTACAACAGGGAGTATAAAGGTTTCCATGTCCCAGCATATTGTACCATACTTTGTCTATTGAAGGCCAGAACTCACTGAAAACAGAATTTTGAGTGTTTTTCTTCAGTACCTGCTGCTGAAATGTATATTTTATCACCTCATTGTACTAAAACACTTTTTAGTTCAACATTTAATATGTGGGAATGTCAGTTGTAAACATTAAGTGCACTACTTTCTCTGGTGAGGAAGGGGATGGTGGGTGGTGGAGGAGATGGGTTTGACAGTTGTTGCAAATTTAATGGTCAGTGATACAAGTAAAAAAGTTGAGCTGTACTATGATAGAAAGTGATAGTAATGTCATTGCTGAAATATTAAGTAGGCAATTAGTGTGTTTCCAAAGTGTTTGCTGTAATAGGCATTCAAAGTGTTTTGGTTGATGGTGTATGCATCACTTAGTACAATTTTAAGTGTGTAACAACGTCAATTTAAATCATTTGAACACTTTTTTTTTTTTTTCAGGGAGGCTGTGGATCGTGCACCTGACCTCAATCCACTTTTAGACAATGTCTGCATCTATGTGTCACAGGATTGTACTGGTGTGTAGTACTGTATATATTTGCTGTAACAGTTACAGTATCAGTCAGTTGTATTTAGGTTTGCATATAATCACTGTACTCTGTATGTGCATGTACTTGCATAACACCATTCGTAGTAGCTAGTTTCCATTCTGTGTCTTTGAGAGAAGTGCCATTAATTAAATGTATAAAGCTTAATTCTAAAGCTATGGAAACAGAAATGGAATCCTCACCAAATTCAAAAGCCTTATTTAAAAACTGTGTTTTACAGTTCTTACTGGGCCTGTAGATTTGAATCTATCTTCACAAGTATAGCTTTATCCATAAAAATTTGCTGTGCACATACAAAATCAGGGTAAATGGACCTCTAAGTGGTCCTTTCCTTTGAGTAACAGAACTAAAATGTTTTAGGCTGGTGAAGATGTTGGAAAATGGCCGTCGATTTGACCCTGACAAGTGAGGTCATCCTGGAGAATATTCAACATTCCCGTTATAATAATTTCACTTTGTTTGATCAGGAAATGTCTAGATAAAATTTCATGGTACCAGTTATGTTACATTTGTAGAACACTGCAAACAGGAAAGAAGCACATATCTCAATTTAAAATGTTTTGTATAGTTCCAGCATTCGTTGCCCATGCACTTATTTTGGTAGCAAAATAACAGTTTCCTTGATGACAATGTGAGAAAACTTTACCCCTATTCACTGCTGTTTTTGTGGCAGTAAGCAATGTTGATTGGCAAATGTACTTTCAGTGTCAGTCATTGCTTTATTGGTTTCTTTTCTATGAAACATGTCACTCAAAAATATGTTGAAGCAATCCACTTAATGCAGTATTTGCTCAATATTCTATGAAGGAATATTGGTACAGTAGAAAAACTTCAGTAAGATACTAATGGTATGATGACATGGAAGCATATTGGATTCCAATTTGAGGAAAAAATTTCCTGTTCAAAGTTAGCTTTAAAGTAGGACAGTGATGACGTGTATGTTTATTTTTTCATTTTCATCTAATTGCTAACCCGAAATGAGAGACACCTATGAATGCAATGATCTTATCTAAGACAGTATTTTCTGATTAACATTGTCATGAGTGAAACAGAAATGAAAAGTCATTTTTGTTCTAATTTTGCAATCCAGTTTACAAGCAGGATGTGATTGACCTTTGTACGAGAAAGCGAAAGAAGAGTCTGAAGCCATTTTTCCATGATGTTCCTGAAAGGTCGTCATCTCCTCTAGATGGGTCAACTGGGAGGGGGTCTACCAGTAGTAGTGTTTTAGGGAATGAACATG
The DNA here is from genome assembly GCA_009936505.3 of Holothuria glaberrima. Lineage (NCBI taxonomy): Eukaryota > Metazoa > Echinodermata > Holothuroidea > Aspidochirotida > Holothuriidae > Holothuria > Holothuria glaberrima. The sequence goes on from WURT03658040.1 coordinate 13,429, forward strand.
CCGAACAGACTGACCATTCACTGTCAAGATTGCAAACTGATGATTATGAAAACACTCCCGCCTCCTATCCTGGGAACAAAAATGCAAATATGGTAAATGTGTGCAATAAGGAAACTCTGTCTTCAAGTGGAAAAGGAGAGGACCAGAAAGATGATGGAAGGATGAAAGAGCATGCAGCCAAGATGAACATAATGGATGAATCATTTGCTGCCATTTTAGACAAGTTTAAGTCAGAGTTTGAAGGGTATTCACCAGATAGTAAACATAGTCCCTATGAGGAAACAGTAGATGACAACAGGGGTGAAAACATTCATGTTAGTGGTAGGGGTAATGTAAATGGTACTGAGTCACTGAATAGTGATATTCATCCAGACAATGATTTGTGTTCAGAAACAGGAGCTATTTCATCAAAAAATAAAACAGTAGAGAACAAATCCCCTGATTGTGATGTCAGTATAATACCTCTTCCACATAATGACATATCAGAGAGTCCGTCTGTTTCCATGCCATCAAGCAAGGACTCAAACAGAACTGTGAAGCCTACAGATAAACATTTATTTAGTGATGAGGAGATTAGGCTCAGCAAAGCTACTAATGAAGATAGGAAAAATGCCAGTGTCCAGGAGCATGATGTGAAAGAGCAAGAGTCCAACCATCCTACCCATACTAACAACAGCAATAGTCCAACAGAGGAGCTTTCAAGGTACAGTATAAAAATATTCCCATTGCATAGTAGCTGTATTATACGACATACTTAATAGAACTGGTGCTTATTAGAACTGAGTACAAAAAGTTGATAACATTTAAGGTAAGGAAAGTGAGGTTTGATATCTCATCTATGTGGTTTTCTCCCATATTCAAATATAGGTTGTTTTGCGATATTGCAATAATATGTAATTTATTTTTATGTAATTTATTTTTAATATGCATAGCCTTAATAGTTTGACAAGATACCGAGGGTGTCTTCCTCCTTATGTTATTTCCTGTAAAGACGCAGAAGTCACATGTAATTCATGTTATTCAACAAAGCATTATCACGAGGAAGCATGAAAATAGAATGAAAGTAAATATTGCGTGATGAAGTGATCAGGCTAATCTGACCACTGGAAAGTATTTTTAGCTGTAACATGACTGACATACTTCTTGCCTTCTTTATCTGTTAAGGAAGATCCAGATGAAGTAATTTTTTTGATTTGGAATTAAATTTAGGTCAGAGTTGGTGAAAATGAGTTGGTGTACAAGTTACTGTAGATGCGGGACAATGAATACATATTTATTTGAGAAAATGTGTCTCCAAACAAAAGTCATAGTAATATTACCTCATGTGGTTCCCCATGTGTGTATCAAAAGATGGAAAAAAGGTGATATTTGTGCACTTTATTATAACATGCATTATACAGTAGTTACGTAGTGCTCATGTGCAGTGAAATAAAATATGAGCTCAATTTTTGTAGACTTGTTCAAAAGGTTGTGCATGGTAAAACTGATACTTTCTGATAGTATTCTACTCTAGAACTCAAAGTGTATTGTCCAATACACTACTGGAATGTGTTAGATCCAACTTTTACCAACTGTTTACAATTTAGTAGGCTATGTCACAAGTACTTCCAACATAATTGTTGTGGAATCGTGACCCGTTGGGTAACTGCTGTCGAAGAGGCAGTTTGTATCGTACAGATTAACTGTGCAGTTTTTTTGCTGGTACAGTATGGTGTGTTCATTTGGCATGGCATCCAGCCTGTTTCAATTGGAGATCACTGGAGATATTGTGCTAAAGACCTGTACAGTTGTGGTTATCTGTTTTACAACTGGGTCAAGAAAATACAATGTTGAAGGTTACTTAGTTTTCACCACGTATAAAGGCATACCCTGCAAAATAATGAAAATTTCAATGAGGAATGCAGGATACAGGTACATAAAATGCATTTACAAGATCCTCACAACAATGCAAATTTGAGGACTGCATGGTTTACTTCTATGGAGTAATTATTCATGTTACTGTCAGATCTGTATTAAAGGGACTATGGCACCCCCAACATATTTAGGAATAGACTTATAGTTCCAAATACCAATAATCACTGCTCTTTGACATTCAGTCAAACTGAGCTCCAACTAGTTGGTCAATGACTTAGCCAGGAGTTCAATGTAATTGTTTCACACATGCAGCAGTCTGTACACAGCGGCGGCACCAGCAGTCAGAACCTTTACCCCCCAGATGGACTACCACTCAGCTCTTGAAGTATAGTGGCCTAATGGGAGGAATAGCCATATACTGTACATTTAAATTACTGTATTAGGAATCTTTACATTGGATAATGTATTATGAACCAAAATATACCTATCCTGAGACCTAATTTTTTGCCCAGAGATATGCTAAAACCTTAGAGCTTCAGGGTGGCTTTCACCCCTGCACCCTTACTGGGCCATAAGGCGGGCCCCCTGGACCCCAACTGCTTAAAAGTATAGTGGCTGATGAGAGGAATAGCCTAATACATTGAAATTGTTTGGAATCTTTGCATTTGATGATGCATTATGAACCAAAATATATCCATCCTGAGATTTAATTTTTCACCCAGAGATGTGCTAAAACCTCAGAGCTTCAGGGGGCTTCACCCCCTGGACGCCTAACAGGGCTTTGCCCCTGTACCCATGACAAGGGGCCCTAAGGCAGGCCCCTGGACCCCACCCATTAAAGATTGCGCTTCACGCACAATTTCACGCTATGCACGAAATTCTTTTTGCCCCCCAACAGTTTCAATCCTGGTGCTGCCACTGTCTGTACCTAGGCCACCATAGCAGGCCATATGACAATAGTTTGACAATTTTATGATATGTGGTTTTAATGAAAGAGAAACTTATTTATTCTCGCTTGCTTGTATGTGTGCATGTGTGTGAGTGTTTGTGCCACCCAGGTTCCAGGTTGTTTACATGTGATCTCAAGAAGAAAAACTTCAACAGTTTTAATACTTGGTACTGTATGTGGATGCTCCATATTGAAAGAAAGAACCCTAGATTATTCTTGGTGGAGGTCAAAGGTCAACTGAGGTCACCAGGTGTAGAACTAAAAATCTCATTAACACAGTACCTCAAAATAGGAAGTCTGTGATACATTTCGTAGGTAGTATGTTCATGCATTATAGTGTATGAAGAAGAACCCAAGTTTCTCAAGGTAGGTAATCTGCCAGTGCTGGCAGATATGAGGTGCTAATGATAAGTGCGCACTAGTATGTATGTGCTGCTCAGACACATGGATTTGAGGTGAAAAAATGCAAATTTTGACATCTGGAATCTGGTAATATGGGCTTTAGGTTGCCAGCTAAGTACTGTAATTGTGATTACACTTGTACAGTAGGACTAGGCCTATGTACAGTATGACAGGCAGAAAGCAAATTTGGAGATGCAAGATCTAGGGAAATATTTAAGGTGTGGTAACGTCGTCCAGGGTATGAATGATGTGAGAGTTGATTTTGGTGAAGAAACATGTCTAGTGCAGTAAATTCATTGTGTAATTGAAGAAGATAAATAGTACTGTACAAGAATAAGCCGGTTCAGAGTTATCACTGTGCATGCACTGTGGCTTCAGGTCATACAGTAGGACGTGTGAGTACAGAATACATGTGCTTAGGTTTGTCTGGATGCACAATTACAATAGAATAATATAACAGTGTGTAACTTATGAAGAAAATTGTAACTGTATTCTGTGCCCATATAACCTACAGTATGTACAGTATGTCCTGAAGCCACTGTGCATGTGCACCTCTGCACCTCTGAACTGGCTTACCTGTATATCTTCAAACGAAAGTTTCTTGATGCACATACTGAAGTTTAGCATGGAAATATTTTCATGAGGACCATGATGTGTTGCTGCTTACTTATTTTTATCAAATGCCAGCACAGATAATTGGACATTATTTGTAGTCGGCTGCTGTTTGTAGAAACAATTATTACTATTTTGCTGCATTTTATTGCATTCACAAAGCTTTAAAATTTCATACTCCATAAATAAAAACTACTTTCCCTTTGGTTTGCAGTTTAAAGGAAATTTATACTGCACATCAAACTAGAATATGTTCAGTATAAATAAATGTCCTTGAGGTGCTATAGTAGAAACACAGTGTGGCAACATATAAAAGTCAGATCATTCATGTTTCAAATTAATGAAAGATGCAGAGTCATCATTTTCATATGGTTTTCATATTTATTTATATCTTACAGATGCATGATAAGTGGATGTGTAGTAATCTGTATTTTGTCCCCAGTAACAATTGTCAACAGAAGATACTGTACTCTCACATCTTTATCAAAAGTTTACATTCAAACAGGAAGCCTTTCGAAAGTAACACCTAGTATCATATGTTAGGTGTTGTATCAAATTAAACATCATGTGAGAACTGTGCTGTATAAATAGCAGTTATGTAATGCTTTTAATTATAGTCCATTACAGAATCGCAAGTTTACATAGGAATTGAAAGAAATGAATGATTAAATTAAAACAGGGAAGTATCGTTAAAAAGCTGTGTGGAAGAGTTTGTATCATACATAAAAACCAAATCAAAACTGTTTTGAAGTACAGATTTTGGAGCAGAGGATTAAGAGAAACATTGTTGCTCTCTGTCAAATGCATTGACAAAGATTAAATATTATACTCTGAATGGAACCTGTCTGTCATATTAAGTTTTGGAGCCTAGTAGTTGATATATAAACACAAATCAGTTTATCTGCATACTTAAAATTTGATGGGCAGTTACAGATTTCTTGGTAAATATTTAAGGCAAACAGGCATATTGCCGTAGTTTTAATTTCAACCCTATTGGATGACCTAGTGGTTACAGCATCCTCCTTTCAGCCTGAAGATAGGGTTTCAAATCCCAGTCAGTTTATACATAGGGGTGCCAGACTTCCGGAAAAAGCCAGAATTCCGGCTTTCCCCCATTTTGAAATATGGTTCCGGCCCTACTCATTGCTTCCGTCCCCGATTGAAAGTAAAGCCGACACCGATTTGCCGGCC
>WURT03658051.1:0-18436 GCA_009936505.3 Holothuria glaberrima
TTTGGTGGAGGTCAATGGTCATCTGGGGTCACTGGGGTTAAACTGTGAAAATCTTGTTAACACGATATCTCAAGGTAAGAAGCTTGAATAAATTTCATACGTAGTATATGGATGCCTTATAGTAAGAGGAAGTACACTATTGTTTGTGGTGGAGGTCAGAGGTCATGTCAGGTCACTGGGGTCAAATGTGTAATACCTTGTTTTCAGGATATCTCATATTGGGAAGCTTGGATACTTCACATGGTGTTGCATTTAATCCATCAGAAAACCCCTATGAGTGTTTTTGTATGTCAGAGGTCAGCTGAAATCACCAGTGACCAAAAAGCAAAATTTCCCAAGAATTCCCAAGGTCACATATGAACACAGAATTGTAACTTTCCAGCACATTAAGATAGCATTCAACCGATGATTGAAAGAAATGGGGCATCTTGGCATTATTTGAGTGCTATTCATCGAAACCACAATGCAAGTTTTGCATTCTGGTTTATCTAGAGTGGACATGAAGCACTGAGCATGATATTTTTTTGTTCAAGAGACTTGACAAAAGTTGTGAATTGTAGCTCTTCAATATGGTATTTTCACCTTGGATTTAAAAGGATTGCATGCAACTGCTGCTTGCCCAGAGTTTATGAAAAGATTACACATTTCCAATGCCTGCTATTTATTCATGGTACAGTATGGCTGAACCAGAGATCTGTAGGATATGATAGAATTAAGCAAAACATGTGCCATCAGCGAGATGCTATGAAATTACACCTGTCTGCTTAAGATTCACTTTGGATACAGTGGTATAGATCATAAAATATCTCCAGATGTGAAAATCTTCAGAACAAATACAGTAAATGGATGCTAAGATGAACTGCTTCAAATACATTTGATCTGGATTATTCCTTCACAGCTATTACAGGTCAACAAATATTCCTGGAGTGAAACAAGATTTTTTTGAGCAAGTAATGCTAGTCTTGTCCTACTTAAACTGTGTCTAGGGAGGGGTCTAACGAGAGGGGGTACCCCTCCCTTTTGGAAGAAAATTGAACTTGGAGGGTCTTTAAATCTACAGTTTGTGACATATTGTGCATATCTTACTACAAATGTTTGACATTTTTTACTGTGGAAACAAAGTTGGGGTTCTTGGCCTTGAACTGGGAGGAGGTGGGGAGTTGGTGGTGGCAGGATGGTGGGATGGAATCATACATCTGCCTCACCACATATTTGTCTGGGGTGGCTATGTCTATGTTTGGTGGGTGAGGGTCAATGGTGTCTGTTCTCATAATGTAATACCAAACATGGTGTATTAGGTGAAAATTAGGCTGATACTGTGCAGTATGCAAAAATAGAAAAAAATCACAGTCTAGCTACGTAAACCAGTAAAGGGAGAGGAAAAACCTGTCTCCTTGGAATTCTTGTTTTTTTTTGTCATGTTAGGTCGCTCGGAAACTAAGAGCTGCTATTGTTACCATAGCTGTGAACAAATTTTGTTTTGAAATTCTCATTTTACTTTAATTTAGGGTAGAAGTTCTAAGGCTGTAGCTTGGTACCCTAGGCAGTCTAGGCAGACTACCCCCCCCCCATTTGCCACTACGTAGTGAATATGATGTCAACAAGTAAGTGAGTGTGGTAAGTTTTAAAGTGTTGAGTAACAATAATGGCCCTTCAGTATCTTTCCAGGGATTGCTATTCAGAGTAGCAATTTCTTGATCTTAGTTATAGTAAATTAGTAGTGCTATCATTTGTGAGCACAACCTTGAGTTATTGACAAATTGTTGTGCATCATACCATGCATCCCTCTGATATATATGCTTAGTATATACTTTTTTTCACAACAGTTCTTACCTAACTTGATTCAGCTTGTTACCCTTTTTAAGCTTATGATGAATAAATTTGATTAAAGTATGGTTCCAGAGGCAATTTTTAATTCTCCCTCTCTGTCATTGCTTTTGTAAAGTGTTTGGTTCTGTATTTACCAAAGTGTAATAGTCGAGTAAAAATGGGACTTAATTGTTCGTTGAGAGTGAAAATTTCCTCAAGTAGTTTCCCCAGTCGTGTTAGAATTAATTCTTCCCTCTGAGCAGTGAGCATTAAGGATTACTGACCATCCACTTTGTCGGGAAAATGCCCCATTAATGCATGCAAATAGCTGTATGTAACATTCCAATCGAGTTATTGAAGGAAAATGTTACTGAATGACAGTTTATGTCCTACTTACAATAGCGTACATAAATGATGATGGAATTTCAACTGACTTTTCATGTTTGCGCCAAGCCCATAGCCGATGGGCGGGGGGGGGGGTTGCGGGTTCAGGCAAAGCTCTCCCGAAATCCCCTCTAAAAATTTCATGTCACCAACCCGGCCGCCATTGACTTGGCATATTTTTACCCTATCGTCCCCCTTAAAGCGTTTCACCCACTGGGCACCATCTTGCCCCTTCAGTAATCTGACGACAGGTCAGTGTTGTCTTCTTGTTTGTCTCTGCCTTTGCCTCTGAGTGCAGTCTTATCAATTTTGATGGTTTAGACCTGTGGTTCCCACCATGTGTGGGTGGCAATATATCCCCCCCCCCCCGTATTTCCAGCAACTTGCAGAGGGTGTGGGTGATGAACACTATGAGGGCGACAATTGGGGTGGGGTGTTTGCAAAGATGTGAAAAAGGGGGCAGTTTTCTGTATAGTAGTTAGACACGTAAATAAAAGTGAACAAGTATGATTCCCTAAAGCGAGGGGTCACACTAGATTTGGTTAGTTATATGAAGTTTAACGGCCCAGTTTCCAACCAAGTGGTTCAAGTCGAGCTGGCCACGGCCTTTTTTTCCAGTTGTGGCTGTCACACTAGAGCGATTTCAGATAGGATTACGGTCCGATTTTTTGTGAGATTAAGTTAAAATCTTTTCCATCCCTGGTCGGAGAGAGCCAAAATTTGCCAACCTGTGTAAATATATGATTTGTATTAGAGGACTACGAAAATGAAATGTAAACTAATTATTTTCCTGGTGTCACATCCACAGACGTCATTTATCGGACACGCGTTCAAAAATCGGATTGATTTTCGAACAAATACAGTATCGATAAGTTATATAATGGTAGCAGAACCAAGGCCGAATTTACGAATGTGGGACGCCCTGGGCACGAACCTATGTGGAGCCCTCCGACAGTCATTTGGCTTTTTGAAAAAAAAACTGATATGATTGATTGAGCTAAACCTACCTCTTCAGCGGCTGGGTGCTTTTCTACAGACCATAAATGTTCAACCATTTTAAGGCTAAAAGCCAGATGTACCATCGCAGTGGCGAATCCAGGATTTGACTGAGAAGAGCGAGGGGGATTTTAGATTTTCAAGAGCTACTGATGTAGGGTAGTGGCCTGAGGATGAAGTTTTTAATTTTTATTTATTTATTTCTTTGATTGTTTGTTTGTTTGTTTGTCTGTTTGGTCTGTCTGTCTGTCCGTCTGTCTGTTTGTTTGTTTGTTTTTTTTTTTAAAAAAGCTAAGAAGCTAACAAGGTGCAATTTGGTAGGCCTATATTTCAGCCGTTGAAATTAATGAGATTGTATTACAGAACCGTAATGAAAGTAACAAAAATAGCTGAAACTAAGTTGGACCTAGCTATAAGGTATTTGGGACAATTTTATTTCAAAGAATTCAGGTGCAGATCTAGTTTTGGGCAAAGAGGGACAACCTCTGTGACTTCGGTAAGCAATGGACAACAGTTCGTAAGTGGAGCGCCATCGATGGTTGGCGCGGCGCGCATTAGAAAATTTTGGATGGAACCACCTAGATCACCTTAAATGGCACTTCCCAGGCACTATTTGCCTGAGTATGGAACGACATTACAGTCTTGTACATTAATGTCTTTTGTTTCTTTCATTTTCTTTCCTCGGAAGGCCAATAAGGGGTTCATGTGTCCCTATGGTAGCGCAGGTAGAAACATGAAAACGTGCAGCTAAGTGCGCGAGAAGCGTGCGAAAATTTTCTTGTCTTATTGTGTGCTGGTGTATCTACGAAAGACATTTGAGCTTCGTCGGGGAAGTTTACACCCATTAGGACAACAATTTAACGATAAGGATAATTCATAAAGAATACAAATATTTTTCTTCTTCACTATACAAATAACGCGTCTGAAAACTGAGAACACGGCATTCTGAATATAGCCAAGGTATTTTCAACGATGTCCAGTAGGGACAGTCATTCGGGACCATGAGAAGGCAGTCTCTCCAAGTTTACTTTCAAAAAATTGCTGAATCTTACAGATCTCCTCTTATTTCTCTCGCAAGTATTTTTTGTAATGTTTCCTGATAAAATCATTAAATATTGAAGGTAAACCAAGGAGTTATTCGGCATAAATTAAGTGACAAAAATACTGTCACAAGATTGATATGAGCCTTTCCTGAACTAGTGTACCGGGGTACACTAACTCAAATTAAGGGGACTGCATTTTCCCATTAACCTCATGGTTGGAATTGCGTGTGTTTTGTGAACACAATATTCAACTCTCAGTCATTTCGCCACACCAAGTTCATTCTTTTCCCCGAAAGAGAGGGGAGGGGGTAACTTGACATCATTTGTGGGCTCATGTGTGAGGATATTTAAATTTCAACTGGACGACGTCTCCCGATGACCCTAAAAATATGATAACCTGGTTTGTGGGCGCCCTTTAGTGTGAGGTGCCCCTGTGCAGGGGTGGCGATCCGTCTTTGAAAGTGGGGGGATATATTGTCATGCAGTGACACTATCTAAGCGGATCGCCACCATCGGTTGGCGCGGAGTGCACAAGAAATTTTTTGCTTTACAAACCCTCCAGATGGCCGGAAACGGCACTTCCCGAGTGTTTTTAGCTGCGTGTAGCCAGCCTTGCAATATGGATCTCATGTCTGTAATTTCTCGACTACTGAAAAAATATCAATGTATGAAAAATGGTAATACACTTTTCTAAAGGGAGCGCCACCATCGGTTGGCGTGGAACGCACAAAATTTTTTTGAATTTACTACCCCTCAGATGGCCGGAAACGACATTTCTCAAGTGTTCTAAGTGTTCTAAGCTGCATGTACTCAGCCTTGAAATATGGATCTCATGTCTGCACTTGGAAAATATTGGAGGGCTGAACATACCTTTAGCCCCCCCCCCCGGTTTCTCCGCCACTGATCGGTTGGCGCGAAGCGTACAATGAAAATTTTGGTCAAAAATACCCCCAGATCACCGGAAATGGCCCTTTCCATGCTTTGCAACGTGACACTATGACAACAAGAGTTTCCTAAAAAACAGGCATATTGTAAAACAAGTCTAGAAAAAGGTTAAGTGTTCTGATTTCTGGATCTAGTCAGTGGTACTATCTAAGTGGAGTGTCACGAACAGTTGACGAGGAGCGTAGAAAAATTTGGCCAAAAATACTCCCAGATCACTGGAAATGGCCGTTTTCGGGCTTTGCAACGTGCATGATACGGACAACTGTCAGAAGTATTTCCTAAAAAAGGCCTATTGTAAAAAGTCTGGAAATAGGTAAAATGTTCTGATTTCCGGAAAAAGTTAGTGGCACTATCTAAGCGGAGCGCAACGATCAGTAGGCGCGGAGCGTAGAAAATTTTGCCAAAAATACGCCCAGGTCACTGGAAATGGCCCTTTCCAGGTTTTGCAAGGTGATACTGTGACAACTGTATTTCCTAAAAAATAAATAGGCCTATTATAAAAAGTCTAGAAAAAGGTAAAGTTTTCTGATTTCCGGATCTGCCTGGTTGATTTCATGGGGGGGGGGATATAGTGTACAGTAGCCCCCATCCAATTTCATGGAGGGATATCCCCATCCCCCAGGATCGCCGCCCGTGCCCCTGCAGCCCTGGGCACGTGCCCCGCTGGCTCATGATCACATCCGGCCCTAAGCAGAACGGTGTATCATGAGGCAAACTTAACTAGGATCAGTTTTCGATATAGCGCGACCATCCTTAGAACAAAGTCTGAATAAAAATCTACTGGTCCGCTGTAGAAAAATTCGGATCGGATTGAAAATCCCTGTGTGTAACCTTCCCTTTAGTCTCTTGTACTACAGCTATCACCTCCCTGATTCAAGATAGTAACCGTCTGTCACTTTGATGGGGATGGTGGTATTTGGTGACAGAGGGAGGGGTTCAGTTAGGCTACTCAACTTCCCCTACAGGATGAAATAAAGAGGAATTCTACTTAAGGTACCTTACGGACCGCAGTACTTACGTGATACCTATTAATATCGAGTTCACCACCCGAAAATGTTATTGAGAATAGCGATTCCCAGTAGGTTTCTGAGTTGTGTATGAAAGAACCATTGTGCGTGTAATGACGTACATTTAGTACTGTCAGTGACCCATATTTTAGGGTTTCAAGCACAAAAGTGTGGCGGGGAGCCGACACCCTTGCTTCGAAATTCCAAGGTATCTTACCAAATATATCAACAGCAATTACTGTTCCTTTAGCACCTTTTAGCTCCGCCACTTCATAAGCTAGTTTTCATTGCTGGTGTTCGCGAAGAGCGCGGAGAAAATTTTGCTGGCATCTTTATAGTATTCAACATTAATGTTTTCCTTTATTTTTCATTGCAAAAAAAGTTAGAAAATTCTCTTATAATTCCTCGGTTTCGTTTCCTTTTGTTCGTTTTTGTATTATTTTCTTCAAGCCTAGAAAAGGTGCGGCAAAATACCCCTTAACCCCCCCCCCCCCATCCGTTATCCTACCTTTGACGATGTCCCTCTAACCTTTTGTCTTTGTTAGCCAGTGCAATTCTCACCATGAAAATGATATAACGGGATATATTTCAAAAGGCAATGTCCATCATCTGCCATCAACCTTGATGATTTTACATGGTTATTTCAACTTACACTTAGATCATGATGAATTAGCACAAGCTAGCTAAATATGCAATTCTAATTTTATCCATTGTGCTTTCATGTTTCATTTCGGAAACGCTTATCATATTGATATGTCCTTCGAGAACTATTTTGGAAGTAAAAGTTGTGCAGTGTAAAAATATTAATATCACTCACGGAACTGTGAACCATGGCGATGGATTAAGAGATTATTATTAAGGGTTAAATACCAACACTGGGCAACTGTCTTCATCTTTACTTTTTACTTTTGCATATAAGTGGTTGGTTTCCTCGGAAACCGCCATCAAACTGAAATGAGAAAAGTGAAAGATACTGAATGTGTTTCAAAATGCTCTCTTACCTAGGCGTAATGATGCAAGAGCCAGTGTATAGCTAACTTGTGAAGAAGGGTGCTATTTGAACTTCCCATTGCTGTACACAAACGCAGGGGCACATAAAAGGGTGCAATTGATGCAAACATGTGAGTTTAACTGAGGTAACATTACGATATCACCAGTGGTCAGGGGCGGACTGGCCCACCGGGAAACCGGGAAATCCCCCGGGGACCCCACCCCTTTTGGGGGCCCTTTTCGTCATAATTATATAGCATAAGTCTATACAGCGATTTTGTTGACTGAAGTAACTAATAACCTTGGTGACCTATAGTTTGGAGGCCCTTGGGCGGGGCCCCTGGGACGAACGGAATGTAGAATCCACCATAAAAAGTACGATTTGGGGTTAAAATACATGCCCAAATCATTTCTCGCACACGGACAAAGCTATGGACATGCTCTATTCGCCAGCTGATTCTGCACGAGAAAAGCCGTTGTAGATATTCTGCATTTGAGCGCTCTTCCCTAAAACTTTAAAAAAAGAGTACGAAAGCGAGCACTGCAGCCTGTCACGCTTGCCTCGTCACGCTTTCTGCAACTCGGTATTTGTTAACCCTCTCATTTCAACAGGGGAGTTGTGAAAGAGCTTTTACAAACTGAAAATTATAAGGACAAGACTTCGATGCAACCTCTCTGAGGAAAATCTGGAAGCATTTATGCTAATGAGAATCGAAAAATATCTTCCTGAGTAGAAGCGCCGGCACGGGACACCGTGGGCGTGTCTCAATCGATTTCTGAAAATATTTGAAAATTTTAAAATGATCCCAAAAGGCGTTTAAGCTATAGATTTCTGTCGGAGGGGGGGGGGTGAGGTGTGTTTTCGGCCGAGTGATGGATCTATTGTAATCACTTTCTATCAAATGTTTCTCAAACTATCAGACTTTTCGCAAATCCTTCGCAAACTATCAAAATTTTCGCGCACTACGCCCCCTTCAAAACTTACCTCAATGTTGTTTTTATTATCAATATCCTCCGAAAGCAACTTTCGGAGAAGCACGGCAGCAAAACTTGAAAGCTGTTTACGAATTACATGGCAGAAGACTGGTTTTTTGAGTAGCATGTAGGTTTGTTGGGCAACTGAAAGTGTCAAGATGCAGGGCTTGAATGCAGGTTTTGTCATGGAAATCTTATTTAATGAAAAATTCCAGCGCGCTTCGCGCATTCGTCATGGTTTGCACTCCATTTATGACCATTATTAAGGTAATAGTACATGGATCTTTTCGGATGACAATACTTTGCGAAAACATATACATCTCCGATATCTAAAGGGGGATCGCATCAATATGGGATCTTTCAATCTAATTTGTAGCATGATGTGGAAGGTTAAAAGTACGTATTTGCCGTTCCACATTTTTCTAAAAAAAAAATCACCGAGCGCTTCGCTTGCAGCCATTATCGGTATAGATCGTGATTGCTAATACACTTACGACGGAAAAGCATTCTAAAAGGCGCGTGTTAGTCCTTCACCCCTTTTTCTATACCTATCAGGGAGTCAATTTCACCTCCCTGCACCTATACTCTTCCTCCCTTCCATTCCCCATTGCTGGAAGCTGTTCGTCTGGATTTTCGTTAACAATTAATAAAAATACGATAGTTGTAAGGTACTTTGCGTCAAACTCTATGTTATCATTTGATTGTCAAGTAATAAGCAGTATGTCATTGCCCCATTTTATGTAATTAATTCAGAGCTTCCAGGAGGCCCTATATGGTGTATGCCAGCCTTAGATGCCCTTTTATAATGCACAATGAAGGAAAGGAATATTTTCGTTATAGTCCAAGAATGTTTCTGTGGACTCCACGCACGTAGTTTTGGGTAAAAACTTTCCCGAATAGAAGGCAGTAGAGTAGCCAAAGGGAGGGGGGGTTCAGGAGATTTGCTGTCAACGTATCCTTCTCTTAGACAACACACTCTCCTCTTTCACCCAACCAAAAACTTAAAAATTAACTAAATTATGAAAACATCCCAAAGATAAATCATTTTTTATCTGAGCAATCTCAAATTAACAAAAGTTTCTCAAAGGGGAGGCGGACACCCCCTCGTTAAACCCCTCCCGAAGGACGGCACCTTAATGTACTAACAAAGCAAAGGATCCGCACTGCTGCATACAGGATGCAGAGACTCATATAAAAGGTGCAGTTTACGCAGACGGGGGGGGGGAGGTTACTGAGGTGTCATTACGGTATCATCTGTTGTGCCCCCCCCCCCATCACCAAACGTTTGCGGCACCACTGTTCTTGAGGGCATTTCAGTTAATGACACCATTCCCAATTTAACTACGAATTCATGTGGTTATTTACGTCTTTTATTGGTTTAAGAAATTGGCTTTTCCCATTGATGAAAGATGTGATGCCAGCAAGAAACATTAGACCAGGCAAGGCTCAAGTGAGTTTGACAATGTATGTCAGCTGGGGATGGTGGAAACGTATAGTGATCAAATCATCTTTTAAGGAAGACAAAATGTAGATTTTAATTTATTTGGTAACGTTTTTAACGATCAAAATTTGTACGAATAGTGATGCTATATAACATCATCGGAAGAACTCTCAGGCTATTCATTTACAACCCCCTACCCCCATGCACACATAATTAAGTCTAAAATAATGACATAATGTATAATATGTTATTTGTTGTTTTTAATCACGTGCATCAGGGGCCTCCTGTGGGGTCAAATTTCCCGGTAGGAATTTTCTCCCTTGTCCGCCCCTGCCAGTGTGCCCCCAATCACCAAAGTCTTGCGGCGCCACTGATTTGAAGCGAAGTATTGTTTCCAAACGGATCATAAAGTAGGAATATTGATAATCACACTTACCTGCCTGACAGAATCATTTTGGATAGGAAATTGAAGGATCTCAAAGTACAGCATAGGTGAAAATTTTACCTCATAAATCAGAAAGCCCAAAGGCCTAGTGATTCCTTGCCGAAAATGGGTTGTTCATCCCTCAAATTTACACTTCTTGAATACATCATTTTTTACGAAGTGTTCACAATTTGACTCCTGCTGACCTCACATGACCTTTGAACCCCACCAAAACTTAAAAAAAATAACAATATTGAAAAAATCGTATCCTAGAAGAGGTTTGCCTGTGCCTCTTATCTTGTGATGTCATGTTTACAAAGTTCCAGTTTTTTACCTCTGGTAACCTTAAATGACTTGTGACCTCCACTAAAAACTAAAGGGTTCTTCATCCCAGCTTGTCAAATCTACATGTACAAAATCTGAATAGCTTCTGTACTTCCCACCGACATATATCATGTTAAAAAGAATTTTAGGTTATGACCTCTAGTGGCCTCAAATGAACTTTGACCTCCACTAAAAACACTAGGTCTCTTCCTCTCAACATGACAAATCGATATACCAAATACAAAAAGTGTCTGTCATTGCTTTCTTGAGATATCGTGTTTACAAGCCATTAACAAGGTTTTTGCAGTTAAACCTCCGGTGACCTCAGATGACATTTGACCTCCACCAAAAACAATAGGGTGCTTCCTCTCAACATGACAAATCTATATACCAAGTATGAAAAGTGTCGTCATAACTATCTTGAGATATCGTGTTTACAAGCCATTTACAAGGTTTTTGCAGTTAAACCTCCGGTGACCCCACATGACCTTTGACCTCCACCAAAAACGATAGGGTTCTCCCTCTTAACATGGCAAATCCATATACTACATATGAAAAGTGTCGGTCATTTGCTATCTTGAGATATCGTGTTTAAAAGGTTTTCGGTTTTTGGCCGCTGGTGACCTCAAATGACCTTTGACCTCTACCAAAAACTATAGGTTTCTTCCTCTTAACATGACAAAACTATATACCAAATATGAAAAGTGTCTGTCATTGCTTTCTTGAGATATCGTGTTTACAAGCTAAGTGTCACATACACACATACACCCATATGCTGTTCGTCCTTCGACGTCGAAGATGACCATGACAAAGAAAACTTCACAGCGTTAGTCACGGTGGGTATGGTTGTGGCTAATCAATCCGATAAGAGCTCTGAAGATTCGTCCACACTTGGTACATGTAAGACCAGGATCTGCGGGAGGCTCACAAGTTGTTGTTGACTTCCGGGAGGTGCGTTTCCGATTAGCTGCATCAATTCTCCTCAACTCCGCAGTTGATGCACCAGCCAAAACTCTCCCACGTACTCACATCTATGTCAAAGTCTTTTAGGGTGAAATTTAAACGGTCTTTCAATCTCTTCTTCTGCCCTCCTACTGCCCTCTTTCCAGAATACAGTTCACCATATAGCAGTTGCTAAGGCAGGCGGTTGTCAGACATGCGAACTACATGACCAGCCCATCTGACTTGTGCTTTCTTCAATAGGGTGTGAATGCTAGGAAGACTGGTCTAATAAAGAACTTTAATATCTGGGATTTTATCCTGCCATTTAATCTGGAGGATTCTGGGCAGGCAGTTCAGATGGAAACGATTGAGCTGTTTGGCATGTCTGCTGTATATTGTCCATGTCTCACATCCATAGAGAAGGGTTGAAAGTATCACAGCACGGTAGACTTTCAACTTGGTGGTGATTCGAATGCCCCTTCTACCCCAAACATTCTTACGTAATCTCCCAAATGCAGCACTGGCTTTGGCTATCCGATTATTTACTTCAACATCAATTTTCACAGCATTTGTAAGGGTACTGCCAAGATAGGTAAATTTCTGGACTGCTTGAAGTGCCTGACCTTTGACGGTAATTGTGGGTTAGTGTATATGTGGTTTTCCGGGAGCTGGCTTATAGTAAGTCCAAAATTGTCGCATGCTGTGGAGAAGCAGTCCATCTCGAGCTGCATGGTGTGCTCAGTGGTGGCATTCAGAGCACAATCTCTGATGAGGGACTCTTTAACCTTTGTAGCAGCCTGCATCCGCCTGATGTTGAAGAGCTTGTTGTCAGTCCAGAATCTGATTTTGATGTCGTCTTGGCTGTCATCGAAAGCATCATTAAGCATGGCAGGGAACATCAATGATGAAGAGGGTCGGAGCTAAAACACATCCTTGTTTGACACCATTCGTTACTGGAAAAGTTTCAGATTCCTCTCCATCATCAAGAACACGGACCATCATACCATCGTAAAACTGCCGCACTAGTGTAGTGAATTTCCTAGGACACCCACATTTCTTCATTATCTTCCATAAGCCATGTCTACTCACAGTATCAAATGCTTTCGTGAGGTCCACGAAAGCAGTATAGAGATCCGAAAGCTGCTCCTGACATTTTTCTTGGAGTTGGCGGGCAGCAAAGATCATGTCCACAGTCCAACGACCAGCACGAAATCCACACTGACTCTCTGGGAGGAGGTCTTGCTCGAGTTGAGGCAGGAGCCGATTAAGGAAAACACGAACAAAAATTTTGCCAGCAATAGATAGAAGGGATATTCCTCTGTGATTGTCACAAGACTGATGGTTACCTTTACGTCTGTATATATGAACAAAAGTGGCATCTTTGAACTGAAGTGGCACTTGCTCTTCTTTCCATATTAATTGGTAAAGCTGAGGTAACCCCTGAATTAAGGCCTGTCCCCCCACTTTGAAGATTTCTGCAGGGATTGAATCGGATCCTGCAGTGGAGCCTTGCCACAAGACAGCCGATGTATTGCTTTTCCACCTCGTGTTCCATGGGAAGATCGTCCAGGGCAAAATTAGTCTTTACCTGTGGCAAACGGTTTATGGCATCGTTATTGATGGACGATGGACGATTGAGGACGCTGTTAAAGTGCTCTGCCCATCTTTCCAGGATCTGCTTCTTATCTGTTAAGAGTTTGGTACCATCAGCATTGAGCACAGGAGATGATCCTGATGACCTAGGACCACAGATGGTGTTAAGAGCCTCATAGAAACATTTGACATTGTTGCTGTCTGCAAAACTCTGGATCTCATCAGCTTTCTTACTTAACCACAAGTCTTGCATGTTACGTAGCTCTTTCTGCACGGTTCGACGAATATTGTTGAAAGCTGTCTTCTTGGAGGTGGAAGAGGGATCATTCTGATACTCTTTTCATAGACAATGTTTCTCAGATAGGAGTGACTGTATTACCTCGTTATTGTCATCAAACCAGTCTTGATGTTTACGTTTACCTGGTCCAAGATGTTCACAGGCTGTTGAGTAAAGGATATCTCTAATGCTTGTCCATTGCTCTTCAATGTTGTTTTGGACATCTGTTGCTTCTGTAAATCGTTGCTCAAGTGCACTTGAGTTTTTTTTTTTTTTGTAACATCCTCCACTTTTAGCTTGGAGACATGAAGTCGTCTAAGGGTTCTCTGACATTGTGGTTTCCTCCTAGGCTGGATGTGTAGATTCAGCTTAGATATAATGAGCCTGTGATCTGTCCAACATTCAGCTCCACACATCGCCTTGGTCACACGGACATCTTTTCGATCATCTTTTCTTATGATAACGTAGTCAATGAGATGCCAATTTAGGGATCTGGGGTGCATCCAAGATGTCTTGTAACGGGTGGGCAGACGAAACATAGTGTTGGTAATCGAGAGGTTGTGTGTTACGCATGTCTTGAGTAGTAGGAGGCGGTTGCTATTGCATTTGCCAACCCCATGCATGCCTATGATACCTGGCCAGGTCTGATAATCAGAACCTACTCTCGCATTAAAGTCTCCAAGAAGGACAAGTTTGTCAGTCTGTGGCACACTAGCAATCAGGAGGTCTAGTTCTTCATAAAACCTATCCTTCACGTCCATCGGATTAGTCATTGTTGGAGTATAGGCACTTATGATGGTGGCATTCTTCCTACTAGTGAGTGGGAGCTGGAGAGTCATCAGTCTGTCATTCAAGCCCTCTGGAAGCCTGAGTAGTTTTTGCACTAACTCGTTCTTGATAGCAAATCCTACCCCTGCTTCTTTCCGCTCAGAACTGTCACGGCCACTCCAAAAAAACAAAAGGATAACCACCACTCGTTTCAGTCAACTGACCTTTGTTGGGTAGGCGTTTCTCGCTCGGGGCTGCAATATCAAGTCTATACCTTGCTAGTTCTCTAGCAACAAGGGCAGTTCTCCTCTCGGGTCTGTCAGCATGCGGGTTATCTAGTAGGGTACGTACATTCCATGTTTCAAGTGTGAGCGCAATAGCTCTTTTCTCCTTGCTTGAAAATCGACCACAAAAAAGGGATTCCCGCCAGCCGCGGTAAGCTGACCAGGATAAAGTGAAGCAGACTATGTTTAGGACACCTTTTCTAGTCCCTTCCCCATGCAAGGGGGTGAGCAGAGCGATCCTAAAAAGGGCTGCTCAGTCACTAAGGGGGTTGCCGGACTCTTCTACTGCTTCAGTCAAGAAGCGAACGACTCTCTGCCCTAAGCCGCCTGTGTACAAGCTTGTGACTGCAGCTTGAGTGTATCCGCACTTGCTGATTCGCCACTCCCTCATCGCCACAGGACTTGGTGCAAAAAAGATTGACCCTAGAACGCGGAAGCGATCTAGAGTCATGACTTGTGTGAGACTTAGTTTAAAGTGAGAAGGACTTGCGCAGCATCGTCCGCACTCTCTCGTCAAGAGACATCTAAATCCAGTAGCAAGACATGGTCAGGACGGCTGGAGATGAATCCGGGTGCAGGATTTGCCGGAAACTAACTAGAGTTTGGGCAAGCAACCTTCTTTGGGGCTTCACCCTGATATTTCTGTCAGGAATGATTCCCTTAGCCTTACGCTATCCCTAGCTCCCAACAAGGCAGTGGGACTATTTAACCCATAGATGGAACTATTTGCCCATAGCTGGGGGGTTTGGTTCATGAGCGCCAGGGCATTTCCACACACCGGTGGGCCATGCACACTGTATGTTTAGGGGCCACACCTCCTCCAAGTCCCTTGCAGTTTAGCCAGAGCCCGCAAGAGCTTAGTTACTTTGTGTCGCCACGGAGAGACACTAACATAGCTTGCTGCTGGAGAGGCTATATACTGACAGGGAGAGGCTTACGCACTCGGCTCTCCTTTTCGCTGTGCTGCAAGCAGCAGTGCTAGCCATTAGCGCATCACAGCAGCCATTAGGACACACATACAGGGGTTTTTTTTTCTATCAAGCAGAGGACCTCATTGTTCTTTCCTTTGTGTTTGCTTCCTTAACCCTAACCTTAACAATAGACTGTCTATTGTTTAACACCTGAGGACATGAGAAATCTACTGTTCAGACACCTGAAGACCTCATCTTGAATAGTAAATGTCCTCACCTTGTATGAACTGGTGGGTCCATACACCCTTACACACATACACACATACACACATACAAACACGCACACATACATACATACATACATACATACTGTACATACATACACACATACACACATACATTCATACATACACACAAACATAAACACCTATATACATATACACATACGCACCCTCACTTTCTTACCGGGACTTGCATAGAAGACCCGATAAGGAATTCACGGGATTTCCCGCTCAGCTTGGCTGACCTCCAACTGACCCAGTAGAGGTACGTGCTTGGAGGGCGGGCTACTTGACACGGCAGGCACGTGCAGCCGCGCGTGTCACGTTTCACTCGTCGGAATTTTCGGGTAGCTACTCGCAGTTTCGAGCCGCGCGTCAACAAGACAAGAACTGTTAGCGGCGAGCGCCCGCGTGCCGCTAAGGATATGATTGTGAGTGCACACACATGCCCGTGGCACCCTCTGTACATGCATACCCAGGCCAGGCCCATACATACATACACACGACATCACCATCGCATAGATTTCTTGCCTGCCTTCGGCAAGGAATCAAAAAGGGATATTTGTGAGATATGGTTTATGTTTAAAACTAAGTTTGTGGCGACTGTTTATGCCTTTTTAAAAAAAGTTTCTTCATCAGCTCATTGATATATTAATTAAGGGTAATCATAGGCTATTTAATCTTTTGCCAGCGTATAAGCTGATGTATTCAAGATGTGTATATTGTAAGGGGAAGATGGTTCATTTGTCAGGAGGAAAAACCAGTGTAAGAACACGTTCAATGTGGGGGTCCGGTGACCTCCTCGGAAAAAATTTGGGGGAAAAAGAAACCCTTATATGCGATTTGCCAGGTTTTGTTTGGGGGGGGGGGCTTAAAATCATAATTTGGACTGTGAATTTTTCAGCGTTTCAGTATTTTTCTCAAGTGGCCTAGGCCAACTTTCATTTACGATTTGGTAATGTCGGGGGAAGATGCCCCCTGCCCTCGCAGGCAACGGCCCTGGCAAAGCAACTTTACAAGCGAAAAGAATTTTCAGAAACGTCCCGAGAATTTATTTAACGGCATGAAGGGGATTAATTGCTTTAGCAAGCCTAGCTACCAAACAGGGTAAACTGCAGGAACAATAGTGGCAACTGGGTTTGGCCGAGGGCGGCCTGTTATAGGTTCTTCGACTGGGTAGGGAGTGCTTAAATTTTTTTTCACAACAATCATTTCAAAGCGGTGTCAGAGTACAAAATTGTCTAAGGGATGCATAAAGAAAATCTGCTCTAGCATGCTGGTACCATAACAGACCGACTAGCCAACAGGCGTTTGTCGTCGTGGCCAATGGGCATCTATAATGGGGAAAGCATCATATATTGTATACTATCTACACCCGTCTATCTTACGAATAATACATAGTAACGAGGATGGAATTTCGGACCTTCTGTATGTAAAAAAACTATGTAAAAAACTATTGTTTTGTCAGGCATCTTGGGAAGAGGTTACTGTTTATTTACTTGAAAGCAATCTTTAAAAGTAAAATAACTATATTCTTCTTTTAAAAACAAAACTGCATGTAACATTGGGGTGATTGACCATTTTCTGGGATTTAATTCGTACTGTGCATTACGGTTACTCCCCAACGAAACTACGAAAAATCCCCGTAAACTATTTATTAGATCAGCTTAAAATTTATTCTCATTAAAAATGAATGAAAATTCATTATAGGGCCGGGCGGGAGAGAGGCGAAGGTACACCTACTCGAAAAGGACCCTGCCTCCCTCTGTCTTCACTGCCCCACAATGAAGGATGCAAGGTGTTCTTATGTTCTTCTGTTCGTCTACATCAACGACCCAAAAATTTTCGCTAGCTTTGCGCGCTTTGCAATTTCAAGATTCAGATTCAAAAGAACACTATCAGTGCGCAACTTTGCTCTTGAATGAGGGTAAGGGATAGTTAAGCTCCTTCTCACCACTCCTCCACATAGGAGCTATCGAAACTTGGGATTGTTGGCATGGCACGGCCCCGTCGGTTTACTTACTTTGGCTCTCAAAAGGGTAATTTCTGCAATAAAACCCAAAATTTTTGGTACACATTGTACACTATTCCTCAGTTCCGTTACTTATAACTAAATATATTACAAACCCTTTCCACCTTTTCAAGTAACTTAATAAGTAGAATACGTGGATTTATGTACTAAATGTCGGGAATTTCATCTCATTTCTCTAAACCTGATCAATGTTCTCTTGTGTCTGTCGTGCGGTACGGCTAATAACTCGATGAGGGAAGTATAATATAAGTTATGCCCGATAGGGCCAACTGCCCGGACAATTGACCTATATAATGCTTTAAATAAGTACAGATTCTTTTTAGTGTAGGCTTACCCAAACAATATTTCGCTCGCTTTGCAATTCCACAGTTTAGACAGCTGGATAAATATTAATTCAGCTCGGACATATGTTCCTTTAGTATATAAAATGTGTATAGTACACAGGTTTTCTTCGAATACCCCCTCACCAACCCCTCGGCTGCATCGGGGCTTCGGGTCGCTGCCCCCCCCCTCGGGCTAATCCTAGCGCCACCCTGACTATACGTGACCACTCACTTGCTAAATTGTCGATCAGTAATGTTTCCTAGGTAACGTTAAAGTGGGCATGGCACGGCCAAAATAACGTTTGTGTATTGCAAGATTGGATACAGTATTGTATATTTCACACACAGTTAAAACCTGTGCAATTCGGCGTAAATGGAATTTGAAGAAAATGCACAAAGATCTAATTTTGAAAAATGCCCCAAAAGGTCACCTCACTGTTATGACGCAATTGACGGCACCAAAAACTGCGCTATATAAGGACGCGTATCTTAATGTAGAACTAGTATTAAGCCCCAGTCACACTACAGCGAATTCGGATCGGATTCCGATCCGATTTTAAATCGGTCCGATAAATCGTTATCGGAGGGAAGGTCACACTAGCACGATTTCGGCAGCGATAAATAACAGCGCGCCTCGACTTGCTTGTGACGTCATCCGGGATTTAGATTTGGCGGGAGATAGGCATT
>WURT03658062.1:10884-38086 GCA_009936505.3 Holothuria glaberrima
TTTAAATCGAGTCCAAAATAGAGATGATCTTTTTTGAATGGTGGTAGGGAATAAGGCTTTTGATTATAGCCATCACGACAGTTTTTCTTGAATGTTCGGAATGAATCCGTGAATGAAATTATGAATGGACAGATAAGTATTGTTCCCGAAGTTGGCTAAGTTTTCATATCATCGAATTCAGTAGGGGAGGTTCAGTGTCCCTTTTGGCTGTATGGTTTGTACCGACGTGTTCCGTTTAACGTCAGCCAGTGATGTCACCACGATTAGCCCGTCCGGGTGTTAACTTCAAATTAACCATTGTCAAGAGAAAAACTGACTAAACACTGCCTGGCAGACATTCTCGGTTTAACGTAAGGCAACGTACGTAATAAATTGCAAAGGAGAGAACAATTTCGATGTTTCTACACAGTTTTATTGCTGTGTCTGTTTTACAAAAAGTCAAAAGTAAATCACAATATAAGACGGATACGTAAAAAGTGAATAAAAGCTTAACGATGTGTCAAAAAGTTTTTTCTTTCACCTCAAGGTTTTCTTAGGACAATAGAATTTATGCCTTTGACGTCACAGACCAGATATGGAGGTAAGCGTGTATCATTGCAACTTACACCAACAAATGCAGACACCCGATTTGTGAAACGGTGGGATAAGCGCGTAAGTCTACAACGCACCTTTTCGAAGTCTACTTCAACAGTGCAATGTACATTGTTCACCCTCCAAAATGACGTCGTGTGACGTCAAATGCATGAGGTTCAATAGACTCTTTCGAGATCCCTTTCCCTTCCTAGGTGCTTACCTCGATACTTACAATATACAAGGGTTTGAGCATTGTACCAACATGATGGTTTTAGCTTTTAATATTCTTGTCGTTACAAAAATGAGGTAATTTTGAAATTTATTTGCCCAAATTAACAATAACAGTATCTTATCCTAGTAAAGAATGTCATGAAAATCTCTAACGGCACTACATAAATACTTCACATTCAGCGCAACCTTTTATCCAACAATTTTAAAGTCAATATTTGTAAGCACGAAACGTTTAAAGGCACGAGACTGATATAACCCAAATTCTCACCACCACGATGGATTCCCAAAGAAACTGCTAACAAAAGGTTACAAGTTCAGGACTTTCTTACAATTTTTCACGTTTGATCCCACGAAAAATTACTACTGAATGAGAAACACATAAGATATGATACAAAAATCATTTCTGTGTAACGTTAAAAATATTTGCGATAAGGCAAAGGAATTCGAAATATTTTTTGCCATAATAGGCGTAGCGCTAACAAAAAAGGAGAATGTTATGATGTTAACTTAACATCGCTGAGTTGAATGCAACGAAACCTCTAACTTTTCATCGTTTGCATCAGCTGCTTGAAACACAAACTGATTGAAGCCAAACTTACCAAAGGAAATCCTGCTTACTCAAATTACTAAAAAACAAAACATTGCGAATTTCATTCAAAGCTTTTGTATATGCTGCAGCATGTCAGTAAACAGCCAAATCGTCAAATGCACACGGGAATTTGTGCAGTTCTAACTAACTAACCAAAGAGAAATGCCATCTGAATATGCATACCTAGAAATCTGAGTAAGGAGCGCAAAGTGTCACTAAACACATTTGTTTATTACATTCAGACAAAACTTTTCTTCGTTCAATTGTGATATGGAGTATCTGAGTTATGAAGCAGAGAAAAAAACAATAGGGAATTTGAGAGGTCAGCAAATATGTGATAGTAAGGCGAGGAAAAATGCATTTTCATTTTCAAAATAGCTTACATAAAATTATATTTCTCCCAAAGTTTGTATATCAAACAACATTAAAAATTAAAGAAGACCAAGGAGGTACTTCTGCAAAATATTATCAACTTATGTGATCTTGTAACCAAGACGCAGAGAATGAAAGACACGTTTATTCGGTAATTGATTTTAAGTTCATCAGTATTAACTTTTCGCCCTTGCCAATGTTACCGTGTGTCCTTGAGGATGGCTGACCATGTCTCGATTCCTCGCATGTCATAAGATAATTCTGTGCTTATGTAATCTATCATTGAACAATTATCTGATATAATTTATTTCGAGAGCTGTCTTGTTTGAACAGGAGTGTTACAAAGATGACTCTGAAGAGAGTTCTTTCGAACTTTTATCAATTACAACCATCATAAAATGAAAAAATACTTCTCCGACAGAACAATGGAGAAAAGAGAATTTCGACGAAGGATTATTCAGGTTTCCCCACACAATATCTTTCTTTTGTTTTAGCCCTTTTATCTTTTCTTTTGGCAATAGTAATGCCGCGTAAACTTATACAATCGCAAATGGGGTACCCTAAATATACGTGATGAAAATATTGACATTTAAGGTAAAAAGCTATATTAATAGTAACATCTTGGTGCTGTTAGTTAGCCACACAAAACAATCCACTATCACTCATTTCAGAATATGTTATTTCAAATAAAACTTTCCAGTGAAGTAAAATGCACCTTGCAAAACATAAACAAAACAGGAAGGACAAGACAGCAAAGTGACATAACACTTATGTCCAAACGGTTAAACATAGAAACTATTGAAACTCAAATATCCAAGGAAAGTGACGAAACCGAATATGGTCATTCGATTCAAGCTTTGATGTCAATTTCAAGCGATCCCATGACGTTTTCAAACTGATGACAGTCAAAGTCGGCGACGATTGTTCTTTGTCCAGAGTTGAGTGGCGACAATGTTATCTCGTGTCTGACATCTTCACTGGGCGAGACGTCCCTGGGAGTGAATAAGGGAACAAACAGTCAAACATTTACTCTCAGTGATATCCGTGGAGAACTGATTTTGTTAAAATCGCCACCTATTTTACTTCTAATTTCCATCAAAAAATGCCTAGGGCTGGACAGATATATCCCTAGTAAAGTCATCTAATACAACTGCCGTTGCAGAGGAGCAATCGACTGTACACAAACGACTTTCAAAACATAATATATCAAACTCTTCACATCTTGCAAACGAGGACGGACAAAAAACAGAGGTTTTTCAACTTTTCTTTTCACGTAACCTTTCATTTGCATGCTAGTAATTTAGTTGTAGAGAAGGACTAGGCACTATAGTGTTCCTTTTTATAACCTGATTTGCAAATCATCTTCGTGTGGTGATACAAATCGCCTTACTCGCTGGAGGTTGTAATATCATCCTACCCCATCAAAGGAGAGGTTTGAAAAACGTTCCTTAATCGGAATTAAAGCAGCGTGTATATTTCCCCGTTCGAATGTCTGCGGTCTTTCAGAACTCTTTCATAAATAATTCGCGACCGAGGTCATATGTAATCATCCCAAGTTTCAATCTGAATACCGACTAAAGCCCGCAAGGTAGTTTAGAAATACCTAGTGTACTCGCTATACCTTATTTTAAAATGAAAACTGTAGTCACTCGCATCCAGATTTGAAATACCAATTTTAGTCGCCAAGGTGCATTTTCAAAAACAAAGTGTAGTCAACCAAGGTTATTTTAAATTTCCGTCTGTAGTTGCCAAAACGTTTTTTGAATACCTACTTAGTATGAACGAACACCAAACCATAACGACTTAGAAAGACTAGCATGATTAATTCAGTTGAGCCATGCGGATGTGTCCTTAAATGAAAGATTTTTGGTTTCAGTTTGTCGGGAATGTCCACAATGAATTTTGTTTTTCGTCATCGTTTTCTTTTATCGAAACTACAAGCGTTGAACTCGAGGGATAACATCATTTCCAGCTGGCAGCGACGTATTTAACATTATTCGACACAATTTTCAAGTGACTAGTATTATGAACAAATTATGTACCATGAATTCTCGTTTTCAGAACCATTGAATGTAGTACGTACCGGAACTTCTCAATTTTCGGCTTTGTTAGTCCAGGTCCTTCAACTGTGAAGGTGCATCCTGTCAAGGTTCGAGACAATGGGTTTTTGAATGACAGCGCCACTTTACATGGTTGACCCACTTTGAGGTGTTCAGAAGATGCCACTTTAACGTCCAAGAATGGTGTCTCCAAACGGAAGTCGTCCTGATCTGCAATCAGCTGATTGGTTTCCTGAATTTTGTCATAGGAAAAAGTGTGATATAAAGACAGTAGAATAACAGATAACACTCAGACTAACCAGTACATACTTTCAAGATTGTTGTTTTCCCATCACTCTGTGGAGCGAAATAAATACACCGCAATGGCAGGCACCTGAAAAGGCAGTCCTCCGATCTAAACAAGTTACTAAATGGGTTCTCTCTCTAGTATAGCATATGTTATTGCGTGTACATTCGGACTAGTGGCAGGATGAAGACGAGAAATACTTGAACTAAGGCAGAGATGTGGTAAACAGATTTGAAGTAGTTCAGGCTTTGAAAGGGCAGCTCTGTCACAACGCTAAGCGACTACAAATGACAAAAACTCACGTTGGGTGGCTGACCAGCTAAATACTTTAAACCTCATTTGGTTTATTTGAAAGGCCACCGGTTAAGATGGAAAACTTTCGATCGCTATTGATGAAAATCCTGGGATCAAACCACGTTTGCTTATGGTAAAGATGCCACTACCTTTATCTATCGGTCAAATCGCTGCTTAAGGGAACCATACCCACACAGCCCTCACAGTTTAGAAGTGTCTATGCTCAGGTTTTTCAAAGGAAAGTCACAATATGTATAGCCTGGTGGAGACAACTACATCTTGAAACATCAGTTGAATAATTCAAGTCGCTGTAGCTAAGCATACAACTATGTGTCATGCAGCTTGTAAACAAATTCATTCCATATTCAAAGTAATCGAAAACGTTAACTTGCATGCTGGTTACATTTCAGTGACAACTTATAATGTCAAATGATTAAAATGGAATCATTCAAGGAGTCACAGATACTGGTTCGATACTGCTAATTGGGGCGACTGTATTTGACCTTTAACAAAGTACACTTTCATATGTAAAAGTGCATTACAAGAATAAATACTGCTCAAGCTGTAAATGAAGATTACACTCCCTCTCTTGGTGACTTTGATTCAGATTCACACTTCTCACTTTTACACCTTCCATCATATGCAAAAAATAAAAAAAAAAACCTCATAAGGGGTATGCCCTATAGGAAGTGAAAATGCTTCGAAAATGGCAGTTAATCGTTAACATAATGAAATTTCCACATTTGTTACCATAAGCAGTGTTCTCCACTAGCCGTAGCCGCTTTGTCCGGGCGCGTCGCCCGGACAAAATCTGGAGAGCATGCAGTCTTAATGTTGCCCCCGCACAAAAATCTTGGCCGCCCGAAAAAAAATATTGCTTTCACTTTTTTTTTGAAACGTTTGAATTGTTCAATTCAAATTTAGCACCAAATGCAGCATCATTTTGCATCTACCTCACCTTACGTGAGCAAAAATATATTTCGAAAGAGGGCGGGAACCTCCCCTTAGACCCCTCCCCTTAGACCCCTCCCCCGGAACGGCAATCGGTGTCATCTGCCAGATCAGGAACAAGCGCCCGGACAAAATTTGCACCTGTGACGAACACTAGATAAGAGCTAAGAGGTTCAGTTTCATGGTCGGTTTAGTATTTGCGAAGAATGATATAGTTACTTAAATACATTGTACATAATAGGAGGAAACTAACAATCTCGACGCTCGATTGTACCCCGCTGCTCAAATTCCCTCCGTAACGGATACTACAACTTTGACTCTTACATTGAATCACGCATACCATTTGTGTATTGAGGGCAAAACTGCAAGCTGTTACCCAAGCGAAAAGTCAAAATTGTTGCCCTCTCTCAAAGAGGCAGTACAAGCTACGTATTTCGTGAAAATTGCACAGCAATAATTAACACATGGGCTTGGTGCAATTGGGCCTGCGTAATAGGGATGATCACTGTGATCCATGCAGTACATGTTCATCGTGCTGTAGCCTACTGTACGTTCAACGGACGAGGGTGTGTTTCCACGTGTGTCGGAAATGTTCAACATTTGATTAATTTCATTTTTTTCTCTCTTTAATAATCAGAAGTAATTGTAGTAAATTTTCGTTTTATCTCCTATATCTGCTTAGGGAAAGCAACCAGCGCCAATTCTAGTGCATAACTAATACATTGTTTGGCTGTTGGTTCCTCGTTTCAGACGTTCATCTACTACCTGACTACTCTGCATATCACACTGTGCAGAGCAAACAAATGACAGCTGGAAATGTTTAAACTATTGAAGCAACAAACTGAACGTCGACTGTATACAACTAAAACCTAAGTAACGGTTTTGGAAGAAGTTTTTCTGAAACATCATACCTCATCGATTTCTCGCATTTCAGGTAATCAGGGTAACCTTTACATAATCACAGTAGGTCCAGACTACGCCTACTTGTCTGTAATGATCAGTGTCAGCTGCTGCACAGGTTTTGACTGTAGCCTGCACTACATACTAGGCTACCCTATTTCACTAGGCTAGGTACTTCTCGGCTGGTTACTGACTGTAGAACCAACATTCATCAAACATCATTTGGAAATAAACCTTTCACGCCTACAAGCTTTGTTATCTTCAAGAGGCCTTGATATAATAGAAATATCTAGTTCTAAAGTGTTTTTGCTGGTTGTATATCATGTTCAGTAACATAAGGTTGTACATTTGGTGGTAGAAACGTACCACAAAATACTGATAGCCTATACGACGACAGCGCGTTTGGAAGAGCTTTGAAGTGCTTTAATTTGTCGAATGACTTTTTCAAGAACGTTTCAGTACTTTCTAAGACACCTTAAGAATAACGTTTCCGAATTCTCTTAAACATATTTTAGGAACCTTTAGAGGGAGCCTCGAAACTTTGAACCAATTTGTCTGCACCCACCAATTAAATCAAAGAGTAATACTTGACACGTAGTGATGTGAAACTACACACCATACATACGGGTACGTTTTTCGTGGCAATTTCCACGTAGGAGTCTACACAGTATAGAGAACTGGGACGACAGATATCCATTTGCACTCTTTAGCGGCGACCGGTCTGGGAAAGCTTAGAAGTAGCCCACCTTCCTTCAAAGGAGCTATTTCTGACTTTAAACGGGAAAATACGAAAAGGCATTTACCATATCAATTACTAAAAATAGTCGTCGGGTTAGTTTCGTCATGACATTCACATATTTGATTTTGACAGGAATGTGAGGGGGATGATTCGCCCCAAACGGCAGTTTCCTTGTGGCGCCTTTCTGCTTTGCTGTAATGCAAAAAGGATTAGTGTTCTCCTATACGGGTCGCGGTAAACTCAAACCACTTTCAAAGAACAAATTCAAGCTACGTCACTATCTTCGTGTTGCTTTCGTTACTTCGGCAAAAATCTAGGCTTTCACTTTCCAGTTAACAACTGTAGACTGTAATGTCAGTGTAATAGCATGGTATGATACTGTCACTCAATCCTACGAATGTAGCTATTTCCTCTAAGAAAATGAAAGGTTAACTAAAGACAACACCTGAAATATGATAATACCTATAAATTGTATAAGTATTGTTAGCGTGGTAAGAGTTCTACAATACAAATAATTTCAACAGCAGTGAACAATATATCGAGGCTTAAAGTCAGAGCTGTAACTCGGGATTCGAGTATGGTTTTGCTGAACTCGAATTGACCTCGAGATGACCTGCAACTGAACTGGGACTTGACAAAAGATTCCAGACCAGTCCAGAAAACTTACACAAGAATTTCCTGGTTCAGTTTCATTGGTGGCACAGTTTAAATTTAATTTAAAATTAAATTTAAATAGTCAAACAGTCAACTAAAATGATGAGTGCCTCATACTATTACACTTTTAACTCGACAGTGCTCTACTTAAGTGTACATTATCATATTAAAATGTATAACAATATGTGTTTCATCAGTTTCACTATCCTGCAACGACATAGATATCATTTCTAAATATTTCCTTCTTAGGTCAACATAATACGTTAAACAGGAAACTCTAAATTTGAGCTATTTCTCCTCTAACTTTTTTCATTAATATCAGTGTAATTTTAGCTACTTAAATTGCACTTAGTGTTCTTTTATTTGTAGTTAATGTGACCTGTTTAGATAGGCATACTTCCATGTAATAACAATCACGAAAAATGTCATCTTACCTCAACTTTCCCGAGAAGAAACACTTTGAACTGTGATTGTTCGACCAGTTTATCAAGGTATTCGCTGACAGTGACTTTAACTGAGGTTGTCTTAGACTGGCCAGCAGTGAGGATGTGTGTTTGTTTCTCTTTCTTTATTCTAGCAGCAAACACACCTACAGAAATGAGAAAAGCATGTTAATGGATCCCCATATTACAATTGACACACTTTTTCATTTTAAATGCTGTATGCCTTCCACAAACAAACCGAGTACCATCGCCTAGGGCTGTTTTGTGTCGTTTTTCACAGAACCAGGGGCGGGATTCACTAACACTTGCTTAAATTAAGTTCTTGCGTAAGTCAAAATACTTAAGAAATGCATACGAACTTTCTAAAGCTGTTAGCTGTCCTAAGTTGTTAGTTTGTCATAACTGCCCAGCTGTAGATTAATGTTAAAATGATACCACAAGTGGCAGAGATACACATTTTAGCGAGACACATCCCTCATGTTTCCATGTTCTAAAATCGCATTTAAAATCTTCGTACATTTGTTGTGGTCGTTATGACACGTTTGCGACTAATAGGGATACTTAAGTAATTGCCGTTTACATATTTACAATGTGAGTGCCATAAAATGGGATGGCGTTCGATGCTTCGTGTTTCCCTTTGAATACGGCATTCGCGGAGTGAAGACCATGATAAAATAGCTTGTAGCCAGGGGACGTGGTGAGGTATGAACTTGGAGGCCCGGACTTCTCTGGCTAATATGTAGCTTACAGTTGATCATTAGGCAGACAAGTCCTTTGGAAAATTTTCAAATCACTTATCTTGCCCAAAACCACAATCCAAACAATAACTTCTTGTAATCCCCTACGTTCTCCCATCAGTGAGCTGGACGAGCTAGCAGAACAATTATTTCCACACGGTCAGATGAAGTAGGTGTGATATCTCTTTTTATCTTTGGGGAACTTCCTGTTGCAGGTGGTAATTGGTCCTATTCCAGGGTCCCCGTCGAAATTCCCTAGTCAGCGGGTATGTGGTTACAGGAGTCATACAGGAGTCATACAGGAACTGTCATCCTCATGCCGTTTTTAGAGGACAGGCCTACCGTTACAGTGTAATTTCATTTCAGAATAGGCCTAAACAATCGTTACCATGACGTGGAATGGCACAAATTGTATTGCCTCTAGTAAGCACTCCTTTAATGGAATAATTGGGAAGAGCTTGTTTCTGACACAATGTCACAAGGGTCTTGAGAGTATGAGGCTCAAAGAGAAAGGAGAAAGAGAAAGATGGTGGGTAAAAGGAAGTACAATACCTACCGGTGTAGTAGCAGACCTGGATGTTGGTGGTAAGATGTACGGTCCTTTGCACAGTTCCATTATTTTTTAAGTTGACCTGGATCTCAAAATCATTTCCTAGCAACAGGACATCCTTGTTCACGATATCGTAACTAATGTCTTCCGACATAACTTCATCCTCCACAATCTCTGGTCGGTCGCCATATTGAATTGCCTTTCTGACGGCGACGCGCTCCTCATTTGAACCTGTAAATGTATAGCCAAGTTTATACGCATTATTAAAATTTAGAATTTTCCCATTTCAGAAGAAAATAATCTACGTTAGCATCTTTAGAGGTTACCTGTAGTTACAAAAGTTACAACAGATGTACAGGCATAAACGCATGGTACGTAACAGTAAAGAAGGGGGCTACCGAAACTTTTTCTACCGTTGACATTTTGGGTCGCCTGAAGCTGCGTATATTTCATTGAACATATTGGGCCGCTTCGATGATCAGCCCCCATTTCGATCAGCCCCCCCCCCCCATTTCAAAACTGGCTTCGCGGTCTCTGCATACTTAGCAAGTATCTTCTTGCTTTACACACATGAAGGTATGGCGGCCTTTAAAGGAAATAGCTTCTTATTTTAGGTATTACATCTAAAACATTTATAGGTAATCAATCTATAAACCAAAAACCAACATTCAAGAATCCCATTTGTCTGACAATTTACACCAGGGCAACATTATTCACCATTGTAACGTTTAAGCTACATATTAGGAGTAACATTTAGGCAAACTTGGCGTAACTGATGTTTAAACGTTTTTCACAAACGTACAATTTGAGACTCATGTTGTGTGCCCAGGGGAGAAAACAGCAATCAGCATCTGTAGGTCATGAATGTATATAGCAATTAGAGCTCAACTCTAGTCAATATAAAAGACTGAAACATCGTATTCCGTAGTTGTAAACATGGTCTTACATTATGGCGATATGCCCTTCGCGCTAAACATGAGCTGACTTCCACGTCTTGCCCAACATATCCATTCTATCCCTTGCTCATATGCGTGAGGAAACACAAGCATCAACTAGAAAAATGTACTTCAAAGGCAAGTACTAATCGAAGCCCAGAAACTGCATGCACTTTGGCTTGTAAATTACTTTACACCTTTTCTTAACCAGAAAAGAAGCTTTTCATGCAAAACGATTCCTTTGAATGTGGATCTACTTTTGTATTTGTACATTACTAATTTACTACAGCACTAATGCGAAAAATCCCCTTTTATTGAAATAGTTAAGCCGTGTTGGAAATCCCCAAGTGAACTATGTTACATGACTGCGCGGCTGTTCCACGGTACGAAACAGCAAGCGATTGCTCGTTGTATTCAAACGAAAAACGAAAAATTTCAAGGAGCTGTTGTACAACTCATAAGGACACCCTGTGCTATACTTGATATCTCCTTATTGGATAGATAGCTGGGCTTCCTTACACATTTATCGAAATATGAATGATATGATATGTCTCACAGCAACGGTTGGCAAATCTCATGACGCAGAGGTGATTCGTTATTGCCTTAATAGCGTAGAAAGAATATTTATTTGGATAGTCAAATGTCCTAACAGTATGTTTGTATATATGTTAACATTCGCAGTAGTGTGCGGTACTACTCATTAAAGCTGCGCGTTTGTTACTTTTTTGTTATCGTTATCTTTGCGTAAGCTATAAATGACTATTTTTCGCATTTGTTCCTATTTTTGTCACCCTGGCACCCCTTTCGTCTTTTTTTTTTTGCTCAGTCGCGATTAGAAATTTTCATATAGGCTATGCTTCGTTGTTGACACAAACTAGAAGGGCATAAAATTATGAATTAGTTAGTTAGATGAGGTTTTACGGCCCAGTTTCTAACCAATTGGTTTAAGCCGACCACGGCCTTTTTTCCAGGGAATATGAAATCTACAATCTACAATCTACAATTAGTATGTTAATAGCAACATGACGTCATTACCTTCAGGATATTTGTATTGGTCAGTGACGTCATGACGTAAGCTACTCCCAACTGATTTCGTAGAGATGTTCTTTCCGATACTGCTTCGTTCTGTTCGTATTTTCGTCATTTCCCAGTCCCCGTAATTCAGTTTGCAACTCCAGTAAATGCGATCAGCGTTCACTTCTGCAAAAACGAATGGGGCGTCATAGGGAAGGTACACTTGGCCCTGTTTGATGGCGTTGAGGGAGCATGGTCCAGTCTGAAAAATTCCTGAAACAAAAAGCACAACAAACAGTGATAATAGACAGGGGATTTATTGACATCACACCATGTAATGAATACAGTCTATGTGTTCCCGGAACAGTTTCCTTTAAACATCAGAAACAGAAAAAATCTAATTTAAAGCAATAAAGACCTGAACTAACGTCATCAATTTGGATTACATTATCGTTTTGGAGGTCATGCCTTTGATAACATATGACAAGTATGAACTTGGTACGCCTCGTGTGTCCCTGCATACGCGATAAATCAGAGTATTTAATAGCGTCAGTTGTGTATATTCGAACTGATGTTGACACATTTGCCTTCCAGATAGACGAGGTTCCAGGACAACACACTACCCGAACAAACTACGGGCTGCACCCCTCCCCCATTTGTACCTTAGGAAAATACTCAAGCGGTCACTCCTATCCCTTGAAAATTCCGAATTCCAAAGTGCAGAGATTTTCGGAGCAATGGCCATCGTTGAAATATGTCCGAGTAGAAACTATAAGGTGTTGTGTACTGGTCACGGTTTGCCTAAGTACACCTGTCAATCACATCTTAACAGCAAAAGTTAAACAGAGCATTCAGAGCCAGTACATGTCCGTGCACGGAACATTCAGAGCCAGCACAAGTCCGTGCAACCGGACTTACAATGGCATAATCTTACTACAGCCTTTCCACCTGGTATATGTCCCACATACAAAGGTGTAGGAACCTGGTCTCAACTGAAGGGCTGAATGTTGTGTCGGACCATCGTGGGGTCGGGTCTCAAGGAAAGGGTGTTCCAGTCTACTTTGGAAAATTTTTGAATATATGAGGGTCCTCAGATGTAATATCTGGCAAAATATTGGGCAATGTTTGTATATATGTGGGTCCTTAGATGCAATACCTGGCAAAATATTGGGCAATGTTTGTATATATGTGGGTCCTTAGATGCAATACCAGGCAAAATATTGGGCAATTTTTGTATATATATGAGGGTCTTCAGATGCAATATCTGGCAAAGTTTTAGGCAATTTTTGTATATATGTGGGTCCTTAGATGCAATTACTTACAACATATTGGGCAAATCTTAGGGAAAAATTACTGCAAAGTTTTGAATTTTTTTTACAGAAGGAACAAATAAGGGGTTTTCGTCTTTGGACTGACAGGGACGGAAGAATACTACCACCCGCCACGTATTAATGACTGGGCAGATTGAGCTCCCAGCCCCCCCCCCCCACTTCCTACGCCTATGCACATAAACGTGATATGGACAATGAAACCATTATGAGTTGGCTCATAAATATTCATTAGTATCTCTCAGTTACCCACCCGACAAAATGTAAATACTTTTGTTCCTTGAGC
Organism: Holothuria glaberrima; assembly: GCA_009936505.3. Lineage (NCBI taxonomy): Eukaryota > Metazoa > Echinodermata > Holothuroidea > Aspidochirotida > Holothuriidae > Holothuria > Holothuria glaberrima. The sequence continues at coordinate 23,827 of WURT03658062.1, forward strand.
TACAACATCGTAGGAGTCCAAGATGGTGTAACTTAAAACCGGATTTCGTTATACTTCAATAAAAGGACCTGCATTAAAAGTTATGTAGCAAACCTTCACTGTAATAGCACATACCTTCGACCAATATTTCAGATCTTACCTTCGCTGGTTTCCTGAGGAGTGGCATCAACGGCCTGCCAGCCGCCAAAGCCAACAGGAAGATCTGGCCTTGCCATCCAACAGTCATTCCAGACGTGGAAGTTCCATACAGAATCATAATTCAGATCTGATATTTCCTCATTGTTTTCGTCCACGCAGTTATCGATAGTGACGCTGCGGTCGGTGTCGTGGGCTGACGAGAAGTTGGTGACGCTTCTAGCAGGGACGCCCAGGCAACGAAGAACGGTGGTCATCACTCCTGAGAATACCCAACATTGGCCATATTTGACGGACTCCTTCGTCTTGAGGTACTGTTCTAAAATAGCAACGCTACCTCTCCATGATGTTGGCTTCGCACCATCATCGTACTCGCCATCCCATCTGCCTTCCAATACACCTCCTTCATCTTGAACATTTACAGCTGCTGACATCATTCGGCTTACGAGGACGGGGTCGTTGCGATTTTTTACCGGCAGATGTTTCTCTAGCAGATAGAGGACGCATTCCAAAACTTCTGCATCGAATTGGCCAAAGTTCCAGGCCATCTTACCAAGGTATCTGGAAGTGCCGTACCAAATGTTGCCAAGGTCGTTAAGCACATACTCCTCTTTCTCGGCGTCACCATCCATGTACACGTTGTCATCTTTACACCAAGGGTTAAAGAAGATATAGACGGTAGTTTTCAACTCTTTACGAAATTGATGTTCTTGAGCGCCATTTTTGGTCACGTGGGTGATAATATCTAACTGGTGTTCTCCGACAAGGGCATTGGCGGAGCTCTTCACAGTTAGAGTGACGCTGTTACCACTCGATGATGCAACCTTGAAGCCCCACTGCCTTGCTTCAAACTTGTTGACCATTTTAGCAACGACGAGGGTACCATCAGAGGTGAGAGGTTGCTCTCCTAAAGAAAAACAGTTTGGTAAATTTATGTGATAGCAATTATATTTAGCTAAATTCGAAATAAACATTGCAGAAATGTTACTTTCTCAACTGCAAGGGAAACTTAATCTGCCACTGAGACGATGCCATATCAAGCCAATTACGTACCTTTATGTCACCAAAGGAGCAATCAAGAAGGAATTAGCTATCCAAAACTGATATTCACCACACAAAGCTATTCCAATGTATCAACTTTAGTAATATAAACTAGCAGAACTACCAATTAATATTTTCTTCTAAAAGTAAATTGCAAGCACGTACAGCTGTTTCCCGGTTACAAATTCTAGTCGGACCAGATAAAGTGCTTTCAAATGAATACAGTTTAACCCAGGTAAACCACCAAATTAGATCCAATTTAATAATAATTTTAATAATAATTTTAATACAACTACTTCATGCTTTACAGCTATTTAAACCAAGGCATTCCAAACTGCTCTTATATGGAACTTTGGCAAAATTCAGTCGCACAGCTCTGTAACGTATCACAAGCCAGTTAGTTTAAAGCAGACTTTTGGCAACACCAGTTGTGACGAGTTGAAAATCAACCACTGAAAGTGCGCAACTACGTTCTACTGGGATGGACCAGAGTCAGTGTGGCTTTAGGGGGTGGTAGCATAATGGTCCGGGTTGGGAAAGGCTGCCTCACCCTGTGAGGGGAATCTAGTTTTCGTTCTCAAGAACTGCTGCCGGGTTTACGGCCCCCGTTTTAATCGAAACCTGCTGCCCAGGTTTACCGTCCGCCTAATCATGGAGTTGCAACTGGCAACTCCCTGATTCCATTACCAGATGGCACTATCCTCTTCCAATTCCAGGTGTAGACGGTATATTCGGTAACCGGTAAACTATGTGCTGTATTCGAATAAATCATGACCGGTTTTGATATCTCCTGAAGGGGAACTTTGCTACAAACGGCAACTTCCCGGTTTCGTCGTCCAGATGGCAATGTCTTCTTCTACTCCAAGGCATTGACGGTATATTCGGTAACCGGTAGCCTATGTAATGTACTTTAATCACGCATGATCGCTTTTTACGTCATATCAAGGAGTTGCTACTGGCGGCAACTGCCTGGTTTCGTTATCCAGATCGTACTGCCTTCTCCCACTTTAAAGTGTTGTCTGTATATTCGGTTATCGGAATGTGGCCTGCAGAGGAATATGTGTCTATCGGGATGTTCCGATTTAAAAGGGTAAAGACTTCCTTTGGAGTTATCCAGCACAAGTGTTCGTAACTGAAATTATAAAGTAGCTACAGGTGCAAAAATTTTGGACATAACGTATGAAGGGGCATCGCCCAACCCCACCCCCCTCCTCGTGGCTGCAGGCCCAATGTGAAAGTGAACTGGCTTGTATCATCGCGCCGTTGGTAAATTTCACAAGGAACTGTAGTGTACAAATAGCGCAGAAGTCGTTCTTTGTACTATACAAAGTGAGCGACAAAGCATTCCCATTCCAAGTCTCGTAAAGCTGCAGTCTTCAGCACGATTTGTCTCGGCCTATATGCTACTTGTAAATATCATCTCCATATGTTCTTAACTTTGTCTTTGCTCGTTCAGCGTTTCCATGGCAACGGCAGCAATAAAAACCCACGCTGCACGAAGAGTGGTTATTGTAAACGGCAAATCAATATTATGTACAGAGGTTTGCACTAATGTAATATAAAAATTATTTTAGTATGCCTAACAACATCTTTGGTATGCTATATTCATCTTGCCTATTTCTGGCAACGAGTGACGCTAAACCATGGCATAACTTTATATAATATTTGCCATCACGAGTTTCTCAAATCTAGTGTTACAATTTTGTCGATCACATAGGAAGATCCGTCCGCTATAATGTAACCAATTATTCACTACTTTCTGCTTTGCGACCTATGCCAAGTATTTGTCTCATCCTGAATTTATCTTACAGAAGAATATCAGCTCCAACCCTCCCTCCCCTCCTCCATTCCTCCGTAGGCCTATTTTTCGTTCCGCCGTTCACCCTTTACCACTAGACAGTAAATTGCATCATTCAGACCTATTTCCGTAATGGAACTTTAAAGCTTATCTTAAACCAATAAACATCAGTTATAATTGTGTAAAAGGGCTGGGCAAGTACATCATGTATGAACAGCTTGCTAGTTCCTAGAACCAGCTCCCTGCTAGAACCTACGTACGTGTAGAATGTGATGTGGCAAAGCTGTTAGCCTACTCGACGATACAGCGGCAACTAAACGCTTACAATCATGCACAGCTTGAATAGCAGATTAGCATACGCCTACGTGACCATCATAATCATGGTCATTCGCCGGGCTGCACTTTTCTGTTTATGTTATGTTTATTATGTGTATAAGTGACGGTATATAGATCTACATAAATAAGTTCTGTGCCAATTTTCAGGATTGTAATTTAAAGCGGACGTAGTGAAAAGTTCGAGGTGTGAAATCGCATGCATGCATCTTTGACCTACATGCGACATGCAACACTTTTGACAAAAGAAAAAATTAATAGAACGTTCAATCGTTAAGGAGATTGTTAAACAGCGTTGTATCATTTAAGTCTCCGGTTATATCACAGCTGCGAAGTATAGACATACGTGGTTCGAAAAGGGACACTTGAAACCATTACAACAATATACGTTTCAATATATAGAGTTGAGTACCTAGTAATATCATAATTTGTTACATCGCCGTTTCATCGGCACGCAATATCCTTGAAAATTGATTTAACCAGTCGCTAGTAATCGCGATTTCAAGGCCAGCAACTTAACTAACCGACAATGTCATAACTGTTCAGGCCCGTAGTCAGACAACTAATATAGTGGAGTTAGATGAAGTTTTAGGGCTCAGTCTGTAACCAAATAGTTTAAGTCGGGCCGGCCATGGCCTTCAAGTTTTCCAGTTGTGGCTCACTGCCTTGATTTCCCTATACTCCATTGCTTGTGTTGAGCACCAAGCACAATGGCAGTAAGTTCCATTTTTAAAGTCTTTGATATGACCTGGCCAGGATTTAAGTCGGCTTCAAGTCGGGTGCTCTAACCACTTGACCAGGCAGTAGGTCGAAGATGTAATAGCTTCCTAGGGGCGAAATTTTTTTTGGTTGGGCAACCGCTGGGGGCAAGATATATGCTAAAATGCATTAACGTAACTGCAATGTTTTATCTTCTAGGCGCCGGAAAATTTTTCCGAGGGTCTCCCCTCATTCTTTTGCTAAGGTCTTGCAATTGTTGCTTGTCAAGTCGCTTATTCAGTAATAAAAAATAACTTGAATAGGCCTATATAACTTTCGATTTGGCACAAACGTAAACTAGGCCTATTCTCTATTACTTCCTGTGTAGATATTGAGTATATGACGTAGATCTAAAATGCACTAAATGCTCCATCACTTATCATAGTCTGAAGTCCAAACTTTTACAAACACGTTTCAAACATCTTATTTATTTTTATCTGACTACTGTAATCTATTTGGAATCGATTATTCCTGCGACTGCTACCTTCAACCAGGGCAATTACACTTAATAATTCACCGCAGATAGCTTTTCCATCCTTCCAGCTACCATTCACCATAAAAGTTTGGATTGTACGTTTATCTTTTTAATATATCAGAAAAGCAGATTTACATTTTATAAAGGTCATGTGTTTGATAGACACTTTGAAAGTACCATTCTCCGGTAAGTATATTTACTTAAAATACTTCAAGTCCTTCCACGAAGTTTTAACTTATCGTGTGACACCATAAACAAAACATTAGCTTGAAAAGTGTTAACAAATGCATTGTGAAATTTGGAGAAGAGTCTGCAGAGGTTTGGCAAACATACAAAGTCAAACATTTGCTATATCACAACTGCAATAACTTTTAAAAGGTTCGTGACAATATTCAAATAATGTAATCGAACTCTGTCACTAGGATGGAAGACACATCCCACTATGTAAATGATACACTTGTTGTGGTAAAATTTATCGCCGTTGTAATAGCCCCATTTCACATTTGAAAAACCGCCATGTTGGGGTATAAGCGAGATGCACAATGTACACACTTAGGCAACATCCCTATAAATCAAAGTCAAGTGGTACCTGGTATAGATCTAATGCATATAATTATGACGCCAAAGAGCTGAAAGTGTCCCCTCTTTAAAAGACAGCGCGCATAATTGCAAGTTACACCAACAAATGTAGACAGCTGATTGTCAACCAATCGGATACACGCGTGAGTGAAGTCTACCACACTGCGGGTGAAATCTACTGCATGTCAGCAATGTGCTTCACTACTTTGCTTCCAAAATGATAGCGGACGACGTCAATGCATGAAGTCCCTACAGTATACGTGCGACACTAGTGCACATGAGTAACGTATACAAATCTGTCCACAAGTGCCTACAACATGGCTGCGTAAACAAAAGAAATGATATCATATGAAAAGGGTCTATAAGTGAATCCTTTTGTTTCCTTACCTCGGTCACCTTCACTGTACTGTTGATTCAATCATAAAACAAAATGCAAAATTACAAAAAAGAATGCAAAAGAGTGCTGTCAATCGTTGCTAAATATTAACCAAAGATTTTTGAATTCTGTCCGTAATTCTTTAGTTATTGCTCATTTTTCAGTTTTGAGGATCTAGAACTATATTTCAAAAGCGAACATTAAGTTATTTTTCAGAAAAGCACAAACCTGTCCGAAATTCTACCCCTATCACATCCTCTGATTTCTTGAAAGGTCGATTGAGTGTTAGGTCAATGGTAAACTCCTGTCCACGGCGAAGAATCAGATCGCTGACCTCGTATTTGTCCGTTCGGTGGGCTGTTCTGTTTTCAGTTATTTTCAGGTCGACGCTTTCAACTTTCAATTGGCCGGAAGAAGCCGGAGGAGCAACGGGGCTGATGGGGTTGTCAAAAAAGTAACTTGTGACGTCATAGCGACGCCCACCGTAAAGGTAGATAAGACGGTAACTTCCTTGAGGTCCACGTTCCACCACCAGTCGTCCTTCATTCCTTTCATTTCGTGGTCTCTGCAAAACAAAAATAGTAAACAAGAGCCAAATGGGCACTATGGTTCCTTGCTGAATGTAATGGAACTGAGTCATAATCATACAAACATAATATGAGCTAATTTGAAGTTTGCCTGTAACTCTGGTGACTGCTACATAGTCTTCAAAGTTGTTGGCAGTGAATGCTTACTTCATCTAATACCCCGTTCCACAAAAGTTGCACAAAACCTGATGTGGACAATGCACATCTTGTGTTAACAAACACATTCAAGCATAAATAAATTGCTCTTAAGAAATACATCAGCTAGGCACTTCAAGTGATATCCACACAGACTGTATACATTTACAATTTGTTTAACTCAATTAAGCAATCACAATTCATGCACGCTCAAGGGTATCTAATCCAAATGATCAGTAACTCGGTTCTCTTTACAAAACTAATAACCATGGTAGTATTTAATTAATCAATTCCAATTTCCAATTCATGCATGCTTCCATGTCCTTATCTAAGGACAAAGACTGTCTGTCAAATAACAATCTAGTGAACTTCCACTCTGCTTTGTGGGCAGAGAATCTTCTGCAATATTAAAAAGCGGTATTTCATGAAGGTTTTCATTATGGCAGAATTAAGGATAACAATCGTAATAATTCCACCTTAAATTCTTGGCATCTCTACAAGATGTCCCATTTCTTTCAGTCATTGGTTAAATGTGATCTTAATGTGCTGGAATGATACAGTTTTTTGCTTATATTCGACTTTGGAAATTCTTGGGAAGTTGCTTTTTGGCATCTGGTGATTTCACCTCAGACATCCGACAAAACTAATACGAGTTTTCTGCTGGATTTAATGCAACACCATGTGAAGTATGAAATGTATCCAAGCTTCCTACATTGAGATAAAGTGTTAAAAAGGTTTTCAGAGCTTGACCCCGGTTACCCCAGATGACCTTTGACCTCCACCAAAAGCAATAGCATTCATTTTCTTACCATAAGGTATCCGCATACCAAGTATGAAATCTATCCAAGCTTCCTACCTTGAGATATCGAGCTAACAAGGTTTTCAGTGTTTGACCCCTGGTGACCTCAGCTGACCTTTGACCTCCCCTAAAACAATAGGGCACAACATCTCACTTTGACAGATCTATATACCAAGTTTAAGTTTAGTCCAGTTTTCCCTTATGAGTTACAGCGTACCGAAGCAAGTGTCACAGACACACACCCACACACACACACATACTCACGCCAACCTGACTACATACTGTAGTTCCTTTGCTAAAGCAAGGAACCAAACATGGTTTGAAACTTCAAAAAATAGTATGCATTTCCAAAAAGCAAGGGCAGCGAACGGGAAAGGGGGGGGGGGGAGAGAGGGGAAGAGTATATGTAGTAGTTTGGTGATATTTCTGAGCACGTTGAAACATCCCGGTACAATGCATCACATGATGGTCACAGAGCTGATTTTACGGCCCTTCACGAGGTATTATCGTTCAAATGGGTGGCAAAGAGTATCAAAGTGGTTTAATTTATGACAACGGTGCAGATGGTACATGACATTTGCGATAAAGGCGTAACTTCCATAGCCTACACAGATAGCCCGTAGGTATGGGTTCGGAGGGCGGAAAGAGGGCAAAGAGGACCTCCTCCCCATTTCCAGACCTTGAGTTTTCTTTATAACAGATCACAGTACACAACTACCGAAAATATACTGTAACTATTGCGTTATGTTACTGCATATCTATGACAATAATGCAATCCGAAAATTTCTTAATTCGAGGACACCCTCTTCTCAGACACCTCGCCCCGCTCTTCTTGTAACTTAGACATTAAACCTTGCCCTGACTAGTCTTTAGGTCTCTTGTCTCTAAGTGAGGTACTTTGGTTGGTTTGCCGAGGCGAAATGAATGTAAAAGTATACTGTATTCCCTAGTCCCTGGTTTTACGAGGTAAGCGACAAGTGAACATTGCACGAGTCTCCGGCAGCATACACCGAATAATCTTGAAGAGACGGTAACGAAAATTTTGAGCCCAGATTTGCACAACGGGGAGCCAAGCTTCCCGACGGGAAGAGGGGGAGACAGTTGGGGGGGGGGGCTAGCAGCTCTAAGATTTTTTTAACGGCGATGGATTGCGCATAGACGGCGCAGCAAACATTTCCGGTGTGTGGAAGCGTTAACTTTTCATCATAATTGAAGAAAAATTCGCATGGTCTTGGTTTCAATGGTAGGAAGTTTGAAATTCTGTGTTTCTGTGACGAAACATTTTTCATTACATTCTTCATCAAATCCACTACATCATCCCGACGAAATTATAAAACATTCCCACCGTTTCTGTTCGAACTCGTTCTTCTAAACCAAACCCGTGGGAATATCTTGACAAGAACAGGTATACACTGTATGAATGTTTAATGCTCAAGTGAACGTCGAGAAATTTCCTTTAGGCAACATTCTTGCATGTTCTTAGGTTTCAGACAGGGGTAAAAGGACAGCGTACAACAGGTAAAGCTCTGTTGATTTAAATATGTTTTATGTATTTTTATTAAGTTCACTCGAGGGACCTTAAGGTGACGGAAAATAAACTCTCGGCGATTTTAACAAACTGTTGTTGAGTCTGAAAATTAACATGTTAAAACTTACCACATATACTTCATGCTTAATGGCAATTGGCAGTCGCCCCAAAATTTGCTTTGAAAAATCAGCAAACTCTTGCAAATCTCTCTTATTGCATTACAAGCATCTCTGAAGACGTTTTGAACATAACTTTTACACAAAATAGGTGGTGTAAGGAAAAATTTTCCTTGAATTTCACAATTCTCTAACAAAGATAATGTTACATGGTCAAAATGGGCTATTCATGAACTAGAGTGACGGGGCATACTAACTCTGATTGGGGTTAATGCATTTTCCCTTTAAGATGAAGCAAAGTGTCATACGTACAGAGTATAAAATAAATTGAACTGTACGCACGAAATCAAACTTCCTTGAAATAGTTTCATCATGATACCGGATATCGATGGACGTACCATATTCTCACTAAACATAACCGGTACTACAGCCAAAACATCGATACTGGCCTCCCAAATGATATATATGGAAGCTGATAGTCACAAACTCATTAAAATGTTCATTTAGCCTACATGTGACAGGTAACAGGCAGATATCTTGAAACTGCATCGCTCACTTCCTTGTCGAAGTGAAATTGTACATTCATGTTTATTATTTCAATATCGATTTGTGACATAGTTCTACTTTTTACATCATGAAAACCTTAGTATGAAAAAGGTTGTGTTCATATCGCAATACAGCAACAATAATCGTATGACAGCATTCGACTTGATCTAGGAAACGGTTTTGTTTGTAAGGCAGTAATGTGCAGACAAATAAAAACACCATTTGAGTTGTACAACGCTGATATATGCTACACGAATTTCCTTTTACAATTAGAAAAAGACGAAAAACTATTGTTCAAAATGTTTTGTAATGCTAGCAATTCTCGAGTTTTTCATAAACGGTGGAAGGCTTGCTTAAACGTTGTAAGTTCACTTTCCGTAGTCTATGATTTATTCAAGTATACGATGTTAGTATGTTATAACACCGCAGGCCCGTAGCCAGACAAGGTACTGAAGACGGGTTCTAAAAGGGGGGGAGGGGGAAATGGTTTTTGGGAGAGAGCGAGACATACTAAAATGGGGTTACTTAGGCAATTGTAATTTTTAACTTGTATACGGGGAGGGGGCGAAATGAATTTACGAGATTGGAAACGCGTGTGATGAAGCTGTTATGATACTATGTTTTTGAGGTGGTTGTCTTTCCACATTTACAATTGAAATAAGTTTCTGAGAGCGTATCAACAAGTCCACAAGGGAGGGGGGGGTTGTGAAAACAATATCGCTCTGTCCCGTTTACCCATCCTTATTCAAGTACTCTTCTAGTACAGGAATTTGACCCGTCACTGGGCCTTGGGCCGGGTCGCATGGGTGGGGAAACGGTCAGGTCCATTCCGGCACGGTTCGGTCCTACACATCGACAAAACCCTGTTATATAGGTCGCGGTTTTGTTCGTCAAGTAACTCCTGGCGTATGTTATTTTTCCTAGTTCTCTTAAATTTATCGGGAGCCTCTCCCTTACTATAAGACAAGTACAAACCACACCCAAATCATTTCATTTGAATGTTTAAGGGAGAGCAGATGTACCGTATACTTTATGTATGGTAAACACATTTAAAACCAGACAAGCAAAACATGAAATCGTCAATCAGAAAGTCTTACAAACTGACAGATGCAGTATGCTCCGTTTCGAGGAGACAGGTACGAGGGAATGTATAAGTTCAAAGAGGTCAAATGCTGAACGTGTTTCTAAGGTCTCTCGACACCACGGTGTTATTCTTGTAGAGGTGCTTCATCGACGTCACGTGATTGTTCGTCTCTTTGGTTCTGAAGGGCAACTTCTCGTTGGTGTTGAAGTGCATGCGTCCTTTGTATCACAATAGTATCTGTGGTTATGTCGTGCGCGTGTGTTACAAATGCACTTACTGCGTGTGTATTTTACCTTTCAGTGACTGGCAATCCCATTCCCGTGACGTCACATGAAGTCCCTATAACGGGTCGGTCGGTGACACGTCACTTCCCTATGACAACAATGTGTAATTGGAGTGAAAACGATGTATTGCGCATATTTCGGCACGTAGTGTAGTCCGGGGATTGTTTAAATTCTAGCAGTGTAGCGCGTAAAATGTTCCCATGGTCATACTGTAGTCAGTTGTTGTTTTCACTCCAAAGTTGCTAAGGTAACAGAAAGACCCGGATGCCCGACCCCATCCATATAGTCGTCCGATAATCGAACTGATAATTGGATACGAAGAACGCGTTACCACTTTCGGAAGTTTTGAAAAATGCAGTGTTTTGATATGTATACCTTCAAGCAGGGTCGATTTGCCGTTCATTCAATATTGATGATATCAAAGATTTCATTTTTCGCTTTTACATAAACGTATACGCATAACTTTGATATTATTCAATAAATTAAATAAGATCAAACGTAGTCAAATCAATTGAAGCTAAAACAAATAACATCAAATCAAATCAAATTACGTTGTGATTTTTCTGATAAGCAGAAGCTCTACATTATCCTTCAATATTCACAATCACTACAAAAGTAATGGCATTAGCATATGCATGATGTTAGGCTGGACTGAATTGGATCTTTTTACACAGTTGTAAGAGTAGTTGTAGGCCTATGCGATGTAGTTGTAAGTGTAGTTTTACGCAATGCAGTTGTAAAAATAGTTGTAAGCAATGCAGCTTCTACCCTGCGAAGCAGATGTAATTTGCTCCGATATAACTGGCTTCGTACCTAACCATTAAGGGGGAAATCTCGACGAGCACAGCTAGCTAAGAAAACAACACGTGGAATCATTCAAAATGAAACTGATTCTTCCAAGCATAGTAAGATTCGACTTTATTTGGGCAACTCATCAGTGAGAGAGTATAAGCGCAATGAATCGTATTTGAAACAAGCAACATTTAAACGTAGTTTCGGTTTCGTCATTGGAGTGTCAGTCTGGGTATGTGTATATTTTCAACAACGCGGTAATCGAACCAAGATTACAAACGAGTGTTATTTTCGCTTAAATGGCACTCGTTTCGTCTTTGAAAGAAGCTAATTCCTCCAAAAAAGTACCGTAATATTTGATTTTATTTTGGAAAGTCATCAGAGAATGCAAAGCGCAATAAATCGGAAATGAAACTAAAAACGTGCACATAGTTTCGGTTTCGTCAGTGAATCGTCAGGGTGTACTTTATTTTAAAAGAACTGGAATTACAGGTCAAGCCAAAATCACAAACGAGCGTCATTTTCTGTTGAATGACAATAGTAGGCTACCTGCCTACTTGCAATTAAAGGACGCTTAATGTGATGATGGACGATTATAATATTTAAGGTTTTTACAGGGTAATCGGAACTAATCTATATTTTTAGATATTATTTAACTATTAACTGGTAGATATTGGGGAAAATTCGACAAACTCATGCCACTACTTGACTACTGAACAGTTGTATAATGTAAACAAAGTGCACAAGCGCCGGTATGTAACTTACTATGGTGCTATTATATTCAATAGTAACCACAGCTTGTGGGTCAATTCATCTCACCATAAGAACATTGTGAAAAGTGAATCCAGGTTTAAGTCGGGCAATGACAGTCGGCAACTCCCCAAGTGAAAATATCCTGCGGGCCCATGAATGACTCCATTCAACTGTCTACTACGCAGGCACGTAGAGGGAACGCAAATTTCAATTTCGCAACTTAGTCAATACCTTGATCCTCGGATCCTATTGGAGTCTTACAACCTTGAATATTTGACACGGGTAAGTCCATTTCCATAAATGACTCGAACTGGGTCGATTCGAGTACGTCTGCTTCACCCGTGTCCGGAAGGCCCAACAAACTTAACTTTGGCAAAACTAAATAATTAGTCTTCTAGGAATTATTGTCCATTCGGAAGGGTGAAGGGGTGAATGGTGGTAGTTGTGCCTTACATAGGTGTAGGAAAAGGGGCGGGCGGCTACCCCCACTCTGAGTGGAGGGGGTGAAAGCCTTGTTTCGCCCCTTTTTTTGGATGACAAGTTGCCAAAATATGGCACTGAGTATATGAAATTGCTTCCAAGTTTGTCAAACATTGCACCATTTTGCATCTAGGGCACTTCCAATCGTCAAAAAAATTCCAAAGGGGAGGCAAAACCCCTCCCCCAAGACACCGATCACTAACATTCATTGTCACCCTTCCCCACTTTCAAACAGCTTCCTACGCTTATGCCTTAAGAAAAAAAAGGATTTACATTAACACAAATGTAAGCCTTGTTTCTGTCGGTTTTTCTCGGTTAGGCGGTTGAGAAAAGACACAAAAATATGGACTGAAATTATGTCGGTCTCATGATAGGTCAACCCGCTCAACCGTCGATCCGGGTCACCAGGATGGAACAAACCGACTTCGGTCCCGAGTGGCTTCGGGTGGCTTCGCTTTGGTCCCAGTATTGAGTGGTCTTGGCACACCTTGGCACACCTTCTCACACGCCGGATGACTTACAGTTATATGCGTATAAGGCGGAGGCGGGCGACTCATTCCCAGCAAATATATCAACATCAGTTGTTTTCAGAGCCACATTAACGTAATGATTGAAGTGTACCAATAACAAAAGACTTCAGAGCAAATAACTTCCGCCACCAACAATCCCCCACCCACCCCACCACCCCACCCGCCCCTTGTGAAACAGTTTTCACACGTTCAATGATGTTAACCAACACTTTCAATCCTTTCAAGTAAAAGATCGTTCTAGATGGGAATTCGTACTTTTTCTCGGATGAAAAACCTCCAGAAAACCCCTCCCAATATGACCCTACTATAGGAATCGAACTCACAACTTCGTCATTGCAAACAGTTCCACTGCTTAAAAAAAACCCGTACTCTGTATCATTAGGTTGTCCAATTAACTACTGATTGTCGTTATTCAAGGAAATTCTTTTGTTTGATTTGGCTACTGCAATCGTTAACCTAGATACAAGAATTGAAACACGGGATACATGTCTTTGTATACCGTAGTCGACATCACACAGTCCTTCTAAGAACAATATCAAAAAGAGGACAAAATAAGGTCACTCCGATCTGATAATTCTTTTCGACGTTGTCCGTATACTCGAAAGAAGCAATGCTCAATTATAATGAAAGTTTAAACAATGTTACGGCGAAACCCCTGCTGAAGCGACGTTTGCTTCCAGAAATTGCAAATGTCATTAAGCAATGAAGAGAAACATTTCTTTCTTCATGTATAGCGTGCAGGCAGATCATGACATGGCCAGATGATGGTACATGACTAAGCTAATTGGAAGTCGTACAAGTTCAGGCTTAAGTAACAACCAGGAATTGCAACTGTCATTGAGTGAAACATTTCCATCGTGCGTGTAGGGCCTGAAAGCGGATCATGTCATGACCACGTCGAAGTACTTAACCCGTGAGTAGTCAGACTCGGACATGTTCTAGCCTGCGTAGCAACCTTCTTCTGCTAACGTCACACCGGGCTGCCACTCTTTCGATTATTAAATCAATCTAAAGTGAACGAAATCTCTTACCTACTCTATAGGCATGTTATGAATATTTGATTTGATGTTAAAGGGTAATGTACTAATGCAGGCTATTTATATTGACATTTAACTACGTAGCATCTTCAG
>WURT03658063.1:0-18434 GCA_009936505.3 Holothuria glaberrima
TATAGCAGTTGTGTAAATAACTTGCTTGTCTGATCTAGTATTGTAGGTCAATTGTAAGTCAATATGCTCAACTGACTTGAGATGACTCGAGTAGACAGTGTGACTCGACTCGAGTGTGGTTAAGGACTCGACTCAACTCCACTCGAGTTTAGTTGATGACCCTCCTCAACTAGACTCGACATAGCAAGTGAAAGTAGTGGAAGACTCGACTCGACTCAACTTGAGACTTGAACTTTAGTGACTTGATTACAACACTACATGTCACAAAGCAATGACATAGGTTGTCCGAGTAAACACCTATTAGACTTGGCCGCCAAGTCTAATCGGTGTTTACTAGGACAACCTCTCCAACTCTTTTGTATCAACAAATTTTGTATATACTCGTCTCATTTACCTCTGAATATCCCGCATGAACAGGTAAAAGCGCTTAGGATTTAATACATTTTATGATACTATATTGGTGGAGTTCTGTGAAGTCATTTCAACTTTTCTTTCTATATATATATATATACTGGGATTAAGGCGAAATATGGTATGAAAAAAACGCGACTGTTGGGAGAACTCAACCCTTAGGCGAAAAAACCGTTTCGCCTTAACATTCTACACACTGTTTTATATGGGAATGCATAACTCTATAAAGTCCGATTTACCACACAATGTCTATGCAATAACTTCACTGCACACCAACTTACGAACATGTATCCATTAACACTAAGGACTTAGGGGCCATTGAAATAACATGCAAGTATATTTCAGAACCAAGAGGGAAATAAAATCTTATGCATTTTATTATTTTTATTTTCGCCGATTGTATTGGCGGTATACCCATTTTGCCTAACAGTTCGATCCAGCGTTATATATATATATATATATATATATATGGACTATCAAGATAATAAAAACACTCTTTTCTTGGCTTTTCCCACAATTTCTCAATTTTTCTCTACTATGTTAAAACCCTCAGTAACCTAGTCAGTAACCTAGTTATCCTACACTGTGTCACAAAAAAATGACGGTTCTGTTTTAAAACATCCTTCTTCTGACAAAAGTTTCCCCGTATCATTACATCATACCATTAATCCATCATTTAGGTCTGAAAATAAGGTTGATGATGCCATACATACTAATCATGTTTATAAACATCTTGTAACAAGTTTAATGATTTATGAGGCAAAATAATCTGAAACTGTTACTACAATTAATATCTTAGCTTTTTTTGTGGGGGATTTAAGGGTAGGTATTGTAACTACAATTAAAGTGTAAAACAAATAAATGAAACGAAATGAAAGGAAGTACAAGACGAAAATTAAACATAATACACAGTCCCTAAGTCTGTTTCTGTTTCACATTGCAAAACAAGATGTATATGACAAGAACTTAATTATCTTTAAGACAAGCCAAATTTATGAGAAATTACACCCAGACGTGTGCACAATTTATCTCGAAGGTACAAACCCATGGTTCTCCAAGAAATGAAAGAGGGCAAGTTTAAAGCCACTGGCAAATCAGCGTGTTGGTTAAAAACAGAGAGCTATTTATCTTAGTTCAGATGACAAAGTGTAAGTATTTTACTGGGATGATTACTTGTAGTTGCAGAAGTAGTGTAATGCATCAATGCATTGCACTATGAACATATTTATACTTCAAATTTACATAACCACAGTATTAAAGCTGGAGTGGCAAATAATACTAATAAGTGCTCAAAAAGGACAAGCTGTAATTAAAAAACTTGGCTCTGTTGGACCAAATAGTAACCGCACAACAATGTCTTCAAGTTACAATGCAAGATTGAAAAAAATAAACAACTTGAGTTGAGTTTCTCTCTCTAACATGTTAAATGCCACTTACATGGCATAAACAAAATAGAGGGACCAGAGGCTCTGTCTGCCAGGCCCTTCACTTTGCCTTAAGGTCCTCAAAAATTACTAACTCCAAAGGCTGTGATAGCCTTGGTGCCATTTTGTACTATTTCTCTTTGGTGTGCTTTAGATTCAAAGTTTTGGTCTTAGCTCTCCTTTGCTTGGCCATGGTGCCCTGACTTATATTTACCAGTTGAAGGCTATTTGGCCTTGCTTTCTACATTTCTTATTTCAAGCCCTGGTCTCATAAGTTTTATAGTATCTAAACCAATGATTCCATCACATCTTCACTCCAAACAATTTTTTCAAGCTGAACCCCACCAAACATCCACAGAAGGGGCTGGGGGAAGAGAAGGTAGGGAGGATTCACTGCAGCTACTAGCCCCCCCCCCCCTGTTTTGGGGTTTTTGGACTCACAAGTCAACTACAGATGCTCTATTTATCCACAGAGCAGATTTAAATATACCAACAAAAAAAAAAAACACCCATTGATACATGCTTTCAATGTTAATGGAATGTTGAAAATCTGAAGAGGTTTGCTGAAAGGGAGTGGATTTCTCTCTGAATATTATTGTTTCTTGATCCTAATTCATGATCCATTTAGGAATCATTAAACAGCAAAACAACTCTCACCGTAAACAGTAAAAAATTATCACAATTAAGTTTGCTTCTAGCCCTCTTCCAATTTTAAAAAGAACAACTGTTAAGTGAACCCAGACAAAGCAACAGTAGCCTGCACTAAGTTTAAATAGCTGAAGGCCTTACCAACACAGGCTGAGTGTGAGCTGTTTGGATACACTCTAGTCATAGTCACCCTGACACAAGGGAACGTTTTATTTTGGTCTTTCACCTACCCCATGAGGGATAGTGGAAGACCTAAAGAATGCACAGTCACCCTGACAAGGTATACTGCTACCGAGTGATATGTACAAGTTATCAGTGACAGACCGATCAGAGTGATGCTATATAATTTATGTTTGTCAATCATAGTGCAGTCACCAATTATATTTTCAACTATATGGCTATTCTTAAATATGTTTGGGAGGATGCCACAGGCCCTTTAATCTGGACTTACTTGCAAACATCTGCATAGT
Source organism: Holothuria glaberrima (assembly GCA_009936505.3). Taxonomy (NCBI): domain Eukaryota; kingdom Metazoa; phylum Echinodermata; class Holothuroidea; order Aspidochirotida; family Holothuriidae; genus Holothuria; species Holothuria glaberrima. The sequence goes on from WURT03658063.1 coordinate 2,954, forward strand.
AATGTGATGCATGTTCCATATAGTGCTGTGGGTAGGCCTTCTGAAGGTTGCCATGCATAAATGCTGATATAGCAGCCATTTCCTGGAAAAGAGGACAAAAACAGAAATTAAAAAATGAAAATTGCAGATAGGAAAGTACATATTATACCATTTTGGCAGAGTAACTTGATGCATATTCTACCCATTTTTAAAGGATGAGAACAAAATTACTCCTACTTCTTTCATTCTCTAAAAGAGATTATGAAAGTAAAATAGAACAATTTGCCAGCCAAACACATCCCTTTTATGTGTAGAGTAATTCTAGCTTTCAACAATCCTGAGTTTACTAAAACACAACCAATTAATGTGAGAAAAAAATTCTGGTTAGGAAAGGGTAAATTCAGCACCATTACAGTAAGTAAGTGATTAAAATTTCCTATGACTTTCCTTCTGTCGTACTTGATTTGCTCAAGTCTACCTAGACAAATCATTTCCTATGTATTGCATTCCTTTTCAGAGCACCGTATGTAATGACACATACACTCCAATCAGACCATAAAAAACAACATAAAAAAAATTGTCTCGTTAGCAGAATAAATCACTTAAAACCCAATTTTAAGAAATTCTAATAATTATTAAAATACTTCTTGAGAAATTCAAATTGTGTCATGAATGGTACCAATGAAACACTATCAAAGCTACAATGACCTTATTTCATCCTAAGACACTTTATAACAACTTACTGTTGACTTATTACTTTTATCAACCATTGCATGCTCTACTGTTTAATATAAAACCATCCAGATTTAGGTATTTTCCCAAATAGACAAAACCACTGCCTCCTCAACAAGTAATTTGTTTACAGCACAAAGAAGCTCCCAGCAAAGTACAGTTGCCATATTGATACCAGTCTTTCCTTCAACTAACTTTGCTTGCTTTTCTAATAATTCTCCTTTTGTTTTTTGTTTTAGTTTACTCTCAAGGTTAGTTAACAGCGCTCTGTTCTCCTAGAGTCCACCAAATGATTTCCTGCTGCCATTCCATTTTTTGCATCAAAGCTGTTTATTCGCTACTGAAATCATATGTGAAATGTATTTGAAATAAATTAAATTGAACTGAATTGAAATGACCTGAATTAAAGATTTCACAATGCATACCAGAGCTCCAGCCAAATGCAACCATGCATGATCTGTATTGAAGTCTCTCTTTGCTGTGTGGTATGATGTGTATGCTAACTCATACATCTGAACTAAGAAAGACAGGTCAGCAAGACGACGCATCTGGAGTTCAGGTGATTCTCTTAAGTATCTAGAAAGATAAAAAAATAAAAAAAAATTGTGATCTTTAGATAAGAAGTTTATCATAACAAATCACAAAAAAAGGTTAAATTTCTAACACACAGTGATCAAAATCATATTTAAAATTTACAACAATTGACAACCAACAATGAGTCTATTAAAATTTGTCACAAAAGTTTAAATAATTACTGCTTCCCTAGAAGGAGACTTCCATTTTATTGGTAACTTTATATGAATCATTCAATCAATCAGAAGATACAAATTACTATCAACTGCATCATAGTCCAATGAAGATTCAGCAATTCAGAACTGATTCAGAACTGCTTCAGCAAGGATGAAGTATTGTCACATACAAATTCTGTACCCTAGATCATGCTTGCACTCGGGTTACTCCACATAAGTAAGAAGAATCAGGATGTCTTTGTGTTCAGAAGACTAGAGTCGTTGGAGTCATGAAAGTGTGGGGGAATTGGGGATGGGACATGATGGATGGGGACCTGCAGCAAAGTTCCCCTCCTCAAACAGCATGCAATGTATAACATAACAGAAAGTGCCCATGGGAAACAAGAAATTTATTGCCTTTTGAATTATTGGAATGGGCTTAAGCACAAAACATTACTGCAAATGATATAGCCAATGTTGAAGGTCTCAAGACTTGCAAGTGACAATACCCTCAGCAACATCCACACTGAACTATTGTGCCTTGCTGGGTTTACACTGCTAAGCAAAATGGACCAATGTGATGGGGACGCAAAACAAGATAAAACATATGACTTACTTTGGTACATCTGGTGCAACAGGAGTCACTGGCATACGATCATTCTTGCTTCCAAACCACTTTCTGGTCGCACTGACAAAAGACCGATGGATGCCCTTCCTGTTTTGTAACTGTAGATGGGAAGCAAAGTTATATTTATTGTCAAAATTAAACCACATGGCCAAGAAAAGAGCTCTCTGGACATACTTTGGGACAAATTGCTGTACATATGAGAAGAAACAAAACATGTAATGTAAAATGCATAGGTTGTTGAGATGTTTGTCAGGGGGACTTAAAAATGATTATGCTTCAAATGAAGAGGGTATCATATATTCAGCAAGTATTGCCTTTGTTTGGAAACTTCCACCCTCTTTTTACTGTGACAGGCCCTGTGACTGACATCTATAACTCTTAAAACTTATTCAAACACATTAAAAGATTTTTTGGTCAATCTTTTCTTTACATATGTACATGACAGTTCAATCACCAAATACTTTCATCTTGAAATTTCTTTTCAATGTTCTGACAGTTATAAATGATAGCAACCAAACATCTTCACAAATTAATCTCTTCAAAACTTATTTTACCCTCCAAATGTATCCCTTCCCTCCACCAGACCTATCTCCTTGCTTTTAAGATAAGAATAGGAAGGAGCAAACATAAATTTGCAGAAATGACAGGAAGTTGTTTTACAAACAAATCATACATAATACCTAAAGAAAATTTCTCACCCCTTCACTTAAATTCCTGATCATCTTTTCCATGTAGGGCAGAAGACCTCGAACTACAAACTCATGGATGAATATCCTCAACCTATCGTGGTCGCTCAGGGTCAGGCAGATCCCAGGGTCCCTCTTGGCCTTTGTCTCACTCTCGTCCTGCTGACTGAGACTGTCAGAATCCTGGTCCAGGTCCTCCATAGAGCTGTGACTCTTCTCATGGCTTCCTGCATTGTAGTTCTGGGCCAGGGGGTGGGGTATGACCTCACTGTTGGGACTCTCCACTTCTACCATTACAACATCTTCAGGGGATGGGTCATTTGGACCATCTGACAAGGATAGGAATCAATATATTGTAGTGACAATATTAAAGCAGTGTGCACTTCTGTTACAGAGTGGGCCACATTTCAGATATAAGGAAAGGGCCAGAAAATATTATCTGAAAGTGTCTCATTTTATTAAAGGAATATCTGTTTCAACAAAGTGCAAAATAAAGGTGTGAGTTGGTCTGGTTCTCATGTCCCACACAGTTTTTAACGAGACATGACTGAGACAACTTTGTCTTTTTTTCAGACCATCCAAGAACAAACCAACATTAATTCAGAGTGGACCAGAGTCACCAGAACACACAAAAGTATCTCATAATCAGATCATGGTTAAGTCTGGTTTATGCACTGACTTTAATGTACAGTTAACCCAAGGCTGATATAGGTTTATCTTTGAACCACTTGAGGCTGACCCCATGTCTTTTCAGAGTAGACCAGACACCTTAATCACTTTTGGTCCCAGGTGGTCTCTGTTTGGCCCAGGATTGTCTTTCCCATGAGTAGACCTTCAAAAAAAACTATGGACATAAAGGTTAAGCACAACAAAGAAGACCCCTTCCCACTGATAATTTTAAGTCTACCTGACACAGACTGTATATCATACAGTACAAGTTTGTATTCAACAATTCAGAATATTAAGCTAGAGTATTCCATCCAATCACTTTGATACCCAATTCAGTTGTTTGACTGTGTTCTTTGAATAGTTATTGCTGTCATTCAAGCACTTAACTCTAAATAACTCTCAAGTTGCTGTAACAGTACAAATGGTGAAAAATAAGTGCCCAAGAAAAGTGGCTTGGAAGTTGGATATATGATACTAGGATTGTTAGTTGAATCTCTGGTTTGTTTATTGTAATGTGACTTTGATTGAACTGCTTCATCACAATTGTGTAATAGCACCGTATGCTAAACTGGCATATGTGAGGTCATTCAAGTGCAATTAATGGCAGAAACATACTGGAAGGTTAGTTTCAAGATTTCCTAGACGTTGTTGAGCAGGGGTAACATGAACTTCACCTTTTATAAGGATTGGTCTATATGTATTTATGCCTTGTAAATGCAATAGGTGTGTAATATTCCAAGGCGTAAGATTCCTTCAAGCTCTGGTAAGCATGATGACAAGAACAAGCAGACACCATTGCATTTACAGTGTACAGCTGACAGACCTAGCCTCAAATAAAGCTATGATTGTTTATGTTACATCACATATTTGTAGCAGACACCTTTGAACCCAAGTATGTTTTATATACAAACAGGGGTTCTACTTTTACAAACAGTTTAACATAATAAAATGGCAAACATTTGTATTACTGCTTCCATAGCAATCAAAGTTATGACACTCATAACAATGGAACGAGGTGACAAATGCAACATTTCTATACTTTCAGAATGCAGACCTAGTCGACTGAAGACACGACTGTCTGGCTGAATATAAAATGTGTGATTAATATCACAGTACTACACAGGATGTTTAATACAGTTCAAGTATATGTGCCTTGTCAGGTTTTGAAAAGAGATAGAGAAAGTTGAAGGCACATAATATAAAGTAGCTTTGTTATTAATAAATTTTATAGCTGATTTTAGTTGTTAAATGTTTTATAAATTGTTCTCTAGTGTCTAACTTCCACTTTTCATTGTTCACTATTGTTCTCCCTGTATGAATTGGCATCATAAAAAACAATTGTTTTACAAGGTTTTACTCTGAATGTTGTTCCAAATGTCACTGAAACATGACTGAGTTACTAAAACCTATTTATATCCTTGTCTTCAAAATTTATCAACATTTGGGCAATCAATAAAACTTCCTGAAGTAAGTTTGTTCCAATATATCCATAAAAACATGGGAAATCCCTGTATTTGTAATACACTATGGATGGCTATTAGTTCTTTCCAATATTGTACAGACACTTCAGAGGTTGTATATACTTAAAGCCATACACTCATCACCCCAAAGTGTATTTTTAGTGTGGGGGTATCAAAATTCTCAGTTGGTGACTGCTCTTTGATTGACAGCAAATTTTCAAAATTCAAAAGATGCAGAGTAGCTCACACTATACACAATACAGAGAGAGTGAAAGCTTGGATTACACATTATAGCCTTGTATACTCACTGGGACATGGCCTTCATCAATAAAATAGGTTTGTGTCTACACAAGGAGGAGCTTTACTTAGTTATGGGAGGAGCTACAAGTTGCATAGATGGAAGAATTCAAACTGTTGGGATGACGAGAATTACCCTTTAAAAGATTTTGTGGTTTTCCATTCTATGAGTATGACCTCAGGATTCTTTGTAATACTGTACTTGATTAGCATCCAGTCACATCAATTTTGTCAAGAGCGGAAGTGAAGTTTTTTTTTTAACTTTAAAGGCAGAAACAAATAAGCATTTTAGTTGTTGTGAAAATGGGCCCAGGCCTATCCTTATCTCCTTTTATCTATCTGACAGCTTCTTACAGTTATGCACTCAGCTGTGGTTAAGAAATTGGTTCCAACTTATTTTAAATAATGAAATGTCTACCAAACATATACAAATATGAGTACATTTAACATCTTGACAAAAAAACTTTTATATACTTAAATTCTGACCATGTTCAGTGTTTTTAAAAATAAAATAAATTTGAATTTGGAGACATTTTTAGGATTGCAGGGACACTAAACAAGTAATTTTTTTCTACTAATGTGGACTTGGTGAAGGACTAAATGACAGAGAAAAAAAATGACTTTGGAGACATTTTTAGAGTCTGCAGAGATACTAGACAAGTACTTTTTTCTTATGTGGCCTTGGTGAGGAACTAAATGACACAGAGAAAATTATGTGAAACCATTCCACGTAAAACAAAGACCAGCACCTAGTAATTATATGGAGGTTTCCATGGAAACATGATATTCACACTATCCATATCCTGTAATAAAATGTCACCACAGTGACATTCCACTCATATATATTTGCTGAAACAAGAAATTATGAACAGAACAATGCCATGAGTGTCACTCTTCTCTCTTATCGAAGAAAACCAAACAGCATGAGGTGAAATTTGCTACAAACCACATCTTTTTCTTCTGTAAAAAATGTTTTCCTTTTGAACATGCTCTTTTCTACTATTAGTTTGGTTAAGAGCTCTGTAAAGCTCTCCTGTTTCAAACACTATTCATATATACATATGATTACAATTACCATGGTGATCACTATCATTACAATTGTTTCGTTTCTCCAATCTTATTGTCTCTTAGCTTTTTGCCAGAGCAATATCTTATTGCCTATCCATACTTCTTGTTTCCATTCCATTTTGAACAGATGTTTTGAACTTTCAATACGCTAATGATGTTGTGAATAATTTTATCACACAGTAACCTCTTCTCTTAAGTTGTAGTGCCTCAGTGATGTTGTTTTCATCATTTAAAAGTACCATACTAACAAACTCTTTTCTCCTTAAAAAACCTCAAAGTAAAATTAAAAAAAATAATGAAAAAAAAATAAATAAATGAAACCAGAATGCAAAAGTACATTGAGGTTTCGATGATGCATGTTTTATTCCTCATAATTTCATGTTAGCCGTTTCCTTCAGTCACTGGTCAAATGTTCTCTTAACATATTGGAAAATACAGTTTTGTGTTTATATTTGATCTTGGGAATTCTTGGGAAATTTTGCATTTTGACCTTTGGCGACCCCAGACAACAATGTTGAGAACTCTTGCAAAATTTTGCTTTTTGACCTGTGGTAACCCCAGATTAAGTTCATAGGAATTCTTAGAAACATTTGCTTTTTGACCTGTGGTGACCCCAGGTGGCATGCTTAGAAATTCTTGGGAAATTTTGCTTTCTAACCTGCGGTGACCTAGATAAAAATCTTGGGAATTCTTAGGAAATTTTCCTTTTTGACCTCTAACAACCCCAGATAAATATCTTGGTTTTCAACTTTCGACACCAGTGACCCCAGATGACCTTTGACCTTCACACATCTGCATACAAAGTATGAAATCTATCCAAGCTTTCTATCTCAAGATATCATGTAAACAAGGTTTCCAGAATTTGACCCCCAGTAACCCCAAATGACCTATGACCTACACCAAATACAACGGGATTCTTTGTCTTACCATTACACATCTACATACGAAGAATGAAATTCATCCAAGCTTTCTACCTCGAGATATCGTGTTAACAAAGTTTTCAGGGTTTGACCTCCAGTGACCCCAGATGACCTTTGATTCTCAACAAAAAAATAGAGACCTTTCTCTCACCATAACACATCTACATACTACGTATGAAATTAATCAAAGCTTCCTACCTTGAGATATTGTGTTAACAAAGTTTTCAGATTATGACCCCCGGTGACCTTTGACCTCTACCAAAAAACAACAGGGTTCTTCCTCTCACCATAACGCATCTACACACTAAGTATGAAATTAATCCAAGCTTCCTACCTTGAGATATCATGTTAACAAGGTTTTCAGAGTTTGACCCCTGGTGACCCCAAATGACCTTTGACCCCCACCAAAAACATTAGTCTTTTCTCTCACCATAACGCACCTTCATACTAAGTATGAAATTCATCCAAGCTTCCTACCTCGAGATATCCTGTTAACAAGGTTTTCAGAGTTTGACCCCCGGTGACCTTTGACCCCCACCAAAAACAATAGGGTTCTTCCTCTCAATATGGGGCATCTATGTACCAAGTTTGAGAACTGAGAGAGTTACCCTTCTTGAGATATTGTGATAATGAGCAAAGTGTAACAAACACACCCACACATACATACACCAGCATGATCTCATAGGTTTCTCTTATCATCGAAACCAAAAAAACAGAAGAGTAATTGAAACATTTTACCAATGCCTAATAACCAAAATTTTTTTATTATTATCACAATTATCATCTTTGATATTATTTTGTTATATATTATACAGCACACAAGTTGCAAAGTTTAAATATAATCATACCATCCAAATCTTGTGATGATGTGTCGTCACCACTTTGACCACCATTGCTCAGTTCTGCTTCTTCCTTGACTTTGTCTGGGAATGATGCCAGGTTAGTAGTGCTCCCTCTATCTGATGGTCGCCCCTCCTAAGATTTTAAAGAAGACGCAAACATGGACTTACATCAGGTGTTGCTATAAATTAACAAATTAATAATGCAGGGCCATATTTGATGTAAACAGATTATGCCAAATACATCACTCCATAACCCCTATATTTGCTATGCAAAATTCAACTACTGAATTATTCCCAAATATTTAATGTCACCATGTTGAATATTTTTAATAACAAAAGTCTGCAATCTGGGATGTTTTGCTTGTGTGTGGGAGGGGAGGGAGAGGGGGGGGAGCTTGTGCTGTCAACAGCCCATTGCCACCCCCTGTGACTATTGTATGTCATTAGTCTTCACACTATATACAGGTGTTCTCACAAATGTTTTACCTTTTCAAGTTTAGGGCTGATATACTGCACCCAAGGGTTGGGTAGGCTGCTGTCTCCATTGCTTACAGCTGCAGCATCAGCAGCTTCTGGGGATTTAGAGTTTATTCTCAGTAAATGGCAGGTCTGCATACCAAAGGTGGATTTCATGCTCTGGTAAACTGCATCCGCTCTGGAAAATAAACAAAATTTTCAGGATTATTTACAAAGTTGCTACCTCATTTGCAAATCCACATTTTTCACAGTCTACTCACAGCAGACAGACAAAGAAAGGAGTTTAGTAGGTAAAACTTGTGCACTGTTTCCTAACTATGCTAATTACAAGAGCATCAATACCATAAGGTGGGTAGAGGGGTTGGTATAACAAGGCCTTCCAAGACTATCAAGGTGAATGTTTCTTTTCAAAATGGTTTTACCTGCAAAACTTCACCCAAGCACCCCACATATCAAGGCCCCAATTACAGGTTAAGAACCTTCTTTTAATGGAAAACAAAGAGGGCATGCTTCTGTGCTGCAGGTTTGGTATCTGGGCAGAATTTAAATCATGACCAGAGGAAAATATATGACGAGTAAATGAAAACAGCTCTGCAGTACAAAATCTTCCCAATTCTACGTAATGAGTACTAGATTATTCTGCAGTGCCAGCATTCAAAATAAGCCTTGACAGACTGTAACCAGTCGGGACCCCTGTTCATTGTATCTAGGCACTGAAAAATAAAAACAAAAGGCAACTAAACTACAACTCTTTAATACCAACCCTCACACACGTTTCTAAAATGGCAATCCAATTTTACAATAAATGTATTGTCATTAATTAACAACTCAGCTCTTGACCATACAGTAGACACAGTGTACAATGTACATTAAAACTTTGTACATTAAAACTTGGTTAGTTAGGGAGCCAACCAAGCTCCTGTATACTTCACATGTACTAACACTAGAAAATATTATGGAGTGTAGGGCTCCCCAGGTTCCTCCAGGATCTCCACAGCAATATTTACAAACCAGTCAAATGCTTTCAAATTTACCCTTCCCACATCTGGCAACTGCTATAAATGGTTGAAAATTTTTTATTTAAGGTTGTTCATTAGTATGGGGTAAAATTTCAAACTGGAAGGAAGCCTTGTAAACTCATTTCTAAGTAAACAATGTGAAAGTTTATAAAACTGGGTGAGAACCAAGTTTAGATAGCCTACTGTAGCTAGAACTCTGCTCCTATCAAATTTTACTCTTGGGTGTGGAACTTACTTTTCTTCTTCACCCTCCGTGTTGTCATGAAGTAACACATAGTACTTGAAAATGTTTGGGGAGAGCCATTTTGGGTACTGGTTGTTGGCATTATGTTGTAACTGATGTTGCTCCTGGGAAAGCTTGGTAAACTGTTCCATTGGGTCAGGATGGGCTGTGGATACCACTAACATACCTATGAGATCACCATGTTAAGGGAAATTGAAAAGAACCTGGTACTTTGCTGTAAACTTCGAGCCACCAATGTCTAATATCATTATTGTTGTGGTTCATGAAATTGAACCCTTTTATTTTTTTACACTGATGATAATTTCCTAACTTCATGTACATTACTGCTGAAGATACTTCTGCAAGCTTGGAAAAAGAAAATCACAGAAAAGGGATAATTTTTCATCAATATGAAGTGAGGCATCAGCTGTGGAATGGATTTTTTGATGTATTGAGAGAGGCCTCTGACATTTATACTTTGATGTAAAATGCAGTAAACCACCTACTGTAAATAACCTTCATGAAACCTCCCATATTTTATTGGCAGGGGAGGAGAACACATTGAGGTAAGTGAGTACATAAAAATCTGTCTCAACAACAGATCTCATTCAACTTCCTACAGTTCACAATTCACAAAGGTAACACTTTTGAAGAATATGCTCAGGGGAGAGTGTTTCCCACTCCTGTACCCTCTAGCTATGCACCTGATGAAGTTCTTTTTCTCTTCTCTAGCATAAATAGTACTTTGCATGACACCTGCTACTGAGGAACTTTAGGTACAGATATCAACACATATTCTACTCCCTGTCAATAGCTTATGTGATACCAAGACTCAACATACAAAATCAGTAGGCTACTCATCACACATGAATTTAATCAATATACTAACAGTTTAATTTTTATTTTACATACAAACTGTAACTTCTGCGAGAAAGTAAGGAGAAAAGAATGCACTAGTTCAGCCCTATCTACATGATCAAACATTTGTTCAAAATGTCATCATACATTTTTACAGTATGACGATGCTAATGGACAAATGTATGATCACGTGAACTGCTTTCCCAACATGTATGAAGGTATTCCAACTTTTAGCCATGTGTTTCATCTTCCCGACACATGCTCAAACATTTGTAGGACAATGTTGATAGGCAAATGTGTGAATGTGTAGAAGGGCTTTAATTAAGAAATAATTCAAGCAATACGATGCACTGATGCTGAAGAGATCAAACATAGTTCTCTAAACAACCCTCCTACATTAGAGTCTCTTACCTATTGGACTTGCTACAGTACGAGAAGTTTTGTGAATGGAACTCTATAACCCTAGTGGTCTTCTCTGCAAAAACATTTGCATTGCACTCAAAAAAAAGAAAAAGAAAAGGAAAGACACATTGAAATGGAAGAACTCTGAAAGGATACAAGCAACATGATGCCTAAGGAACTCATGTTCTGATGGTGCCATTTCATTTAACACAGTCTCCCTGTAGGATTCATACCAGGGGGTTGACACTGAAAAAAGGAAAATTGTGATATTTTAGATTGAGAAATAATGATAATTACTGTACATAAAAGAGGAAATTACTCAAGTCCTCACTATTAAGTTGCACATAATTCACCATCTCTCATAGTTACTCAAGAAATACAGTAGATTTAACATCATACAAATGCTACCCAATTGTTTTGCTCTGAGTTCGTATTTCATGACTTCATCATTTGGATGTGAACATGTAAATTGTAATCAAAAGTGCTGTTTCACTCAACATTTAATAGATGAAAATCCCTGAATCAACAATCCATTGTAATTGTTTTTATGTCCATACCATTCTCAAGATACACCTTTTTGTATTTTGACTATTTGAATGTCTGAGATTACAGTGCTCAAAGGATATGATAAAATATGGTTTTAAGTATTAGACTGCATTTGTTCTTCTGTAAATTCAAAATAATTTATATGTTACTCATGTTATGGAATGTTATGCTAATTAAAACAGTAGTTGTTGAGTGTGTGTTGTTGTCATTTTTAACAGAGACAACAGCTTCTTCTGAAATAAAACACATTCAGCATGTACAGCACATAGTACTACTGTTCCTGGAATGTAGGGCCTGACGAAAACAAAGTGGTATAAGAAATATACCATGAATGCATGACTTTGCATGTCATTTGCATGAAACAAGCTTGTTTATGATACAGTTGTGAAAGAGAAATTGTCAGGTAAATTCTTCAGTATTCAAAGAGAAATACTGTGTTTTGGTACAGACAGAAAATATCTTTTATCATTATTTATACCATTCAGTCTCACCAATTAACTGGCAATGACTTTATTTGCCATAATAGTGCTGAGTTGTGTACCCGGGTACCCGACCGAACATATGGGTATCCAAACCTAAAATGAACAAAATGGATACCCGTTTTATGTTTAAAAAAAATGCGGAACTGTTCTGAATAGACTAAGGAACACTACTATGAACAGGATAACAAAGACGGTGATGCATTTTATTTAGGGTAATTACATAGACAGTGCAGCATACTGTGAGTCGATGAAAATCACACACAGAGTATTATGCTTTAAATAAAGTCACCAACTTTCAGAGTAGGCCTTAAGTTTCGGGTACCCGTTACCCGACCGGGTAATGAAAATGGGTACCTGGTTCCGAATTTTTGCTACCAGACTCAGCCCCATGCCATAATATAAAATATTATCATAAAAAGATTTACAAATGTTGTATAATTTGAATATGTGAAAGTTTAGGTGAACAAATTACTCATGAGCTAAAAAATAGAGACTTTTTCTGTGAGAAGCTAACTTCTTGGCAAAACTAGTATCTTTACTCTATATGATGTAGAGGTCTGAAGGCCAAGAGGGTGGTGCATACAGTAGCTGCTTTGGGGAGCAGAACTTCAGGAGTAACATATGATTTAAGCCAGGCGACTTGGAAAAAATTAGTTTTGTACTGTGGTAGGCTTAGAGTGTGTTTTTTTTTCAAGTTTTTCCTCTGTGAGAGCATAGCTTTTATATCTTTAAGAGTTTTGTTCTAATTGTATCAAGTGGTCTTAATCCTTGACCTTTTTCTCACTTTAAAGTCCTAATTCATTTTACCATTCTATTTGTCTCACAGTAAATTTACGTTAAATTTGCTTTGATTTCATTACCTTATGCTTCTTGTAACTTCTGTTCTTGTACATTACAGTAGAACTTGTTATCAACAACATGTACAGTAACTTGCTTTTATACTGGATTCAAAACAGTTTAATTTATCCTACTTAATTACATTACCCACCTACTTAACTTTGACATGCTTTTCATTCTATACTAATAAACCATGGTTTTAAAACAATGAAAATTTTCTGTACCAAAAGCACAATATTTCCCTCAATGAAAACTGATCAAAATTGTGCCTTTTCTCATGTTTGCAATGCTTTTGATATCAGACAGATAGGTATGAGTTAAACATGTCCACACACTTAAAACAATCACGTAACTTTGAGTTGTTCAGCACATACATTTTGGCAAGTTACATTTATTATTTTCTCACAAGTCCAAACTCAAACAGTCCACTTTGACAAATGAAAAGCCTTTACCAATTCATATCAGGTTTACAAATTACAGTACACATGCTGACACATGATAAAAAGGTTTCACTTACAGCTGAGCTGTAGGTCATATGAGCCAACCGTAATCACATTATCTGTCTCGCCCTCTTTAGTGGTGGGTTGACATCCTCCTACTGCATCACTCAATTTTTTCTTCACAGCATTTGCTGGTAGTGGCTGGCTATTGCCATCAGTAAGTATTACTCTCAGATTTCTAACTGCATGGAGCTGTCCTGTAGGGTCTCTAATGTGAGCTGATATAAAAAATGAAGCAAACTTTGATTAGATACAGTAAATTATTAAAGAACATTGTAAGTTCAAAGCAACCACTGGATTGACTACATGCAGTTGATCCCATCTGCAAGCTACACAAGTATGTGTCTTTCTGAAGCCAGCTACTTTGTGGACTTACAGTACTGTGCTCATGGATAATTATCTTGCATAATGTTAGACCTACTTCAACCAGTTAGCAGGGTCCTTGATTGTCTGGGGATTTCTGATCCTAACTTTACGTGCATTGTACGTGCTGAATTTTGGACAACCATCATGGGCCTGACCTAGACTGGACAATAAATTTCTTTAGTGAGTCACAGTGCTTCCTCACACCATCTCATACTCATGTTATGTAAAACAGTTATCAAAATATAGTCTATGGGCATGGGTGCATGTAGGCTAGGCATGCACTTTGCACACTATGCGACAAAAAACTTCAGCCTAGACAAAGGGTATCACTAAGCATAGTGGAATGAGGAGTCTCTCGAGTGGGCATACACCTTACACATATATTGACAGATACATTTTGTACTGCAAACTAGCTCTAGTCTAAGTAAAAAATGCAGCAAAATATTTCTGCTGCAGTGTGTTTTCACTAAAGTCACACTGGTTTCAACACAAAATATGACTAGGCCTAGGCCTATTTTTGCCAAATAGGAAAGAAGGTGTTACCTTTTTGCATCCAGTATGAAGAATGATTATTGCCATTGTAAAGCACACAATGTTATGTTATACTGTGTGGTATAAATCCCACCAGTGTTAACTCTGGTGCTGGCTTTACATGAAATGCACCCTGGCCACTTGGCTTCGCCTAGGTCGCTTACCAGTTAAAATGTCCTTTAACCAAAACCTCCCTGTACCAAAACGTCCTAGCTATAAGTCAAAACGTCCCTGCACCAAAACTTCCTCGGGTTGAATTACATTTAACTTTTATTTACGACAGTTATGTAGATAGATCCAAATTTCTTATGTTTTTATTTGTTTTATACTTTTCTGTTACTTCAAGAGTACAAATCACAACTCCAGAGTATTGGTACTTGCATGTGGTGCACGTAGGTAGCAGAGAAAGAAAGTACAGTGGCGCTAAGTCCTTTCATTCATGTGGCGATATAACTGTCACGGTGCTGAAACCAACTTTTGTAAACAACTGTGCACAGTAACAATAAAGATTTAGGCCTAAACAATTTAAATATATAAATATCTAAACAACCAAAACACTGATATCTGCTACAAATCAATTACACTCGGACTTTTTTAACACATGAAATTATTCCTAATTACAGTTATAATTTCCCTCATGTTCCCTAAGTTGCAAACAGTTTTGCTTAGGCCTAGGCTATAATAAGCTATTGTGTTCATGTATCATCCAGTATGCATTCCGTGCACTCAGAACTGAAGATCTTCGGCGTGGAGTTGCCGCATTTTCTTTATGTTTTCTATTGTTTTTTTTAGAGTAACTTCGGCATGGGCCTGACACAGAATGCACTTTGGTGTATCATATGTGGGGTCGTTTTGTATCACATACATAATACCACGGGGACATTTAAGTAAAAAGCGGGGACATATTGGTAGCAAAAAAGAGTAGGCATTCTGGTAAAGGGACTTTTTGACTGGATACCCCTAGGCCTAATGGGTGTGGGACTATAGTACACACTGTTTACTGTACACAAAGCTTGGTGTAGCCATGTCAATAATATTACTGATAGGTTCTAGCCTTACATACTAGAGGGATGGAGATCACAACCTTGGCTTGCCACAGCCTTAATACAATGTCATAGTGCAAATAAAATTAGGCTAAAAGCTCTGGGCCGACCCCATGTTCCTCTAAGCCTAACGTAGGCATAAAAATACAAGTAGGCCTACAACAGGCCTAACAAAGTTAATGGGTCGT
>WURT03658074.1:0-18433 GCA_009936505.3 Holothuria glaberrima
ATATAAGTAACTCTCATATATAGCTAGCAACTTCGCTTGCACAGAAAACCTTAAACGTACGGAAGTAATTTGGATAATGAAGCTTCAATCACACCTCACTGGACTAATTCTTAAACAGTACACCTTTCATTAAACACTTTAATCCTGTTATGTTTGTACATCTAACTTTCAGCGCATTGTTTGCTGCATGTTATTTTCTTGATGAAGTTTCTCCCTGTGTTACAAGAGATTTCGCTGAGAAAGGTTCCAGGGGCTCGAAAGTTTTCGAAATAAATTGTATAGATTTCGTATTCCTATAATCAACCAGTTATGCTCTTTATTGCATTCGTTCTCATATTCTATATATATATATATATATATATATGGGTTACTTTGGATGCTGGTAAAATGGTTGGTCCGATATAGGAAATCCATATGCCATAAGTGGTCAAACCTTCCAGATGAATTGGTCATCGTTGAATTGGTCATCGTTAAATAGGTCTAGGCTCGACCGGATTATCATCTCCAATGATGTTGAATATACCTGTATACGACCCATCTACATACTGACGGATTGGACATTCCTGTGGTGCTGATGGATCAGAATATCGAGAATTCTCTTAAACATCGGTACTGCGAAAAGCTGATATATAAATCTGCACATTCACAGTTATGAGTAACCTGAATGACTAATCACATTGTGCTACTACCTGTTCGAAGCGTAGGCAAGCAGTACTTGTAGACACGTACAAGTGGAAACACGAAATTGCGGAATACCAGTATTTACACGTATGTTCATAGTCACGAGTATTGCCACTTGTTTGAATGATTGTTACAGACAGGAGCAAAAGTTAGAGATGGGTAGTAGGCCCACACTCTGTAACATGACAGAATGTAACATTTTAGGTCCACTACCTGACTACCAGTGTGAAAGGAGATTTGAAGGGAAATAGTACGTTTGTGATACAGAAAATTTGCATTCCCTAAAAACCATGATTCTGTGGACACAAAAATTACATAAAATTAAATATTACTAGGGTATTATGGACGCCATCATTGTTAAAAAATGTCATATCTTTTTTATTGGGCCACTCATAGTCTGGTCATACAGTCGCATGGATTAGTATTGTGCGTGGCGTCCTCACTTCAAAGTATTTTGCCCCAAGCAAAAATTTCTTACAACCATAATTAGGAAATATTGGTGTCACCGGTGTAACTGGTATTTCGCGACGGTACATCAGTATTTGATGTCAGCCATACCGCCGGACCCTACACAAGACCCAAATGTGACACACCTAGGATGTTTACATAGGACTTTCACTAGCAATTTATATGAGTCCTACAAAATTTGCCCTCGGATAAAACAGTAGCCTAGTCCTATATAACAAACCTACTTGGGATCAGAATGGGGAATTTTCCAGCCTAATTGGGCGAATATTTGTAGAACATTAGTGTCCATCAAGGGGGGGGGGGGCTAGCTTTGGCTTTATAGCTTGGCTGTGTAATGTTTGAATGGGTCCATACTGGCGACCCAATGGCTTTCATTTGGGCATCCCATGCCCACATGGTCCGTTAAGAGTTTCATCGTGGCTAGGCTTTACCTGGTCCTAAAATGGTCTGTACAGGGTCCTAATATGCGCCAATTCACGGACATTGTTAGCCTTAGATCATATTTTGTACAGAAGCATCAACCAATTTTTCATTTATTTTTCAGTAAAAGTATGATCGTCAAATGGCGACAACAGTTCAGTCAGGAGCTGTCCTTAAAGTCTTACCCTCATTGTAAGGTTGAATTTATTCCCAGTGTAAGATTGCGTTGACTTCTGCATGGAAAGTCGATGCATTGAAAAATGTCGAATTCCTAATTAGGTGAATGCATCACCAAGTGAATCGTTATTCACCATTTGAGCTAAACGTAACTTTAGATGTAGTTTATTTCTTGATAAATTATTTTGAACTTCAGACCAAGAGATACAAATTTACGTTCTAAATAACTGACTTAACTTACGTGTAGTTTAAATGGGTCAGCCAAAGTTGCGCTCACAGGCACATACTCTTCCCACTCTGAACCTAAGTTGGAATTCCACGCTTATTCCATGCAAATGTAAAAATATAAAACTCTCACTAACCCCATATTGGATCCATAACTGCAGCCCTTGCGAATGCCATCATTTTTTCCCACGAGGAATCCATGTTGGGCCAACGTTGGAACCACATGACCATCACATGTGAATGTGCCCATTAGTAAGTCATACTAATCACACCGTGTTAGACCAAAGTAGAAAAACGATGTAAGTTCCACCATCTTGGCTAATGCTGTGACCATGATGACCCATGTCGGAGGAAAACAAAGTCGGCAAGTTAACAGGTCCGCCCGAGTGAGCCCTGCATATCCCTTATCAATGTGAAACCAACACGATAATCCTATACATTGGAACTTTGTAAACAATCCATGTTAATTTCATCTCCCACGTTAAGCCTATATTGAACCCATGTTGGAATTCCATGTTTATCCAATGCAAATGCGCCCACGTGGGACCCATGCTAATCTCATACTGGACCCATGTAGGCAGCCCATATTAATCTCATCGTTAGAAGCCCATTTAGGTGCCCTCGTAACGCCCATGCAAAATAACTGTTGGACTGCACATAGTTTTTGCATGAGTATAGGCATTATAATTCCTCCATGAAAAAAAAAAAAAAACAAAATCCCACTTAAGGCCTATACGAGATTTGAATAGTTTGCCCATTAGTGTGATGTCTGGATGGAAACTGTGGTCGTTCAGTCATTCATAGTTTTGAGATACTCGTCAAAAATGTTGTTAGGTGTGAGAAGAAGGAAATCAGGCAAAGGATTACAATGTCTGTTTTCACAGTATGTCTAATTATTTGAGGAATGAGGAACTACGAAAAGCAGAAAATGCGAATGATCATTAAAGTGTGTCTATATATATACTTTCAATTTAGAGGATGAAAATAAAAGAGTTATTATTAAACGCTTAAAACAATCACATAACCATTTATTCAATAATTCATATTGAGGGCTAATTACAATTTGTAATAACAAAATTACACTGCACGTTCTCAAATATCCGGTTGCGAATCATGACATTGATTTTAACATTTTTGTTTCGTTTTAATTTGTGAATAATTTGATACTCACCCCTTGAAATTCAGCAAAGCCAATCAAGCTTCATCAATATTTTGTCCTGCAACTGTTCCATTTCCATCAATATAACTTGGCCAAAGTTTAGCTCATTATATTTAACTTCTTTAGAAGTTTGATGATTAACCTCAGGACCGTATTTTACAATCTGTACCCTTTAGTCCCACATCAGAGTACTTGGCAAGTCCCGTGAACTACAAAATAATATCAAAGGCAATTTCCCAATTGCAATTTTTCAGAGGCTAGGTAAAATTTGTGGCAATTTTGTGTATTTCTTAGGTTGCTGAAACTTGATTAAAAGATTAAGGATGTCAGAAAATTGTAGGAAATCTTCACCGTTAGAATGCAAAGCCATTTGGAGGACTTTCATAAATGTTGCGAGAATTCGCGACGTACCGCTTCTACTTTCTTTCTACATGCCTATTTTGTAGTATACGAGATGACAAAGTTTTCGTCATTCCACAAAAATAGTTCATAAAAATTCTACTTATCAGATTAGCTATGGTGATCATGTGATTCCATACATTTTGACTTTGGGGATTAATAATAGCCTATATGTATAATTTATTATGAGGATATCAGTTGAACACAAAAGTCATTGGATTCGTGAACCAACGACTCCCATCCCATGTATCATTAACGGTTGCCATAGTGATAGACCTATGAAATCTCAAATTGTAATTAATTTGTGATTAATGGAGTGGCGCTAATTGATTCTCTTAACTGCTGCATGCAATGCTCACGGTATTGGTATAGTGGTACACTATTAATCAATTTGAGCTGGAGAGATGTACAGAGGTTAGCAGAACATAAAGAACAGTATATCAATCAACGATAAGTCTGCAGATTCCGCGGTGATGAGATTTCATCCAAAATTTTTTGTATTATTTTAGTTGGCATATAATACTTAATTCGCAGATTCAGATTCCACGAAAAGTTTCAGGCAAAGGACAATTTTCAAGAAGGCTTTTATCTTGCAAATCAGCAAATAAATCGAGAATTTATAGCAGATATATTTTCTTCCTGTTTGATTTGGTACAGATATTTGTCAAGGTAACGAGCCCCTGGTAAAACGCTATATATATAAAGTAGCATCCGAAGAATAAGAAAGCAGAAATATCTTATTTTTTTGAAAACAGGGCTTGCAGTTTTTATCTGTGTTCATCTAGTGGAATATTAATCTTTTGATCTTTCTAAATAAACTTTCATGATTTCGAAGTTAATCATCATATTAATATTCAGACTTGTTTGAACTAGGTGCATTTGTGTTAATATTACATAAATATCGCACAGAAACTAAATATCTTTTATCATTATCAGGCCATTCAGTCTTACACATATACAACAATAGGCTTGTTCTCTTAAAAATATCACACATGATCAAAATTGATGTTGCATCGAACAAATTATTTACGAGCTACAAAGCAGTATACTTGTTTCAGAACTTAGAGTCATAGTTCTTGGAAAAAGACTTACTCAGCTACGTTATTTTGTACAGCTTATCACTCAATAAACCATGAGTTTGAAAATATAATTTTCTGGAACCTCAAACGCAATCGCCTCCTGTAATATAAATTCCTCTGAAAACATCAACCGAAAGTACGATAGAAATTACTATGTGGGCTAATACAACAAGATTCACCATACCTGTTTAATATCAACAGACTGTTGGGACAGGGGCATGAACAGATAAAGGGACCGTTTTTCAATTACTAATTTTAATTATAAAAGCAGAGAAAAGGAATACAAATATAGGGAACAAAGATTAACCATATTTTACTATATGACATCTTAGATTCTGAAAGAAGCAAAAATTTCACCCTCAAAATTGACACCTCATCCATTCGAATCCCCCATGACGTTGATATATCTGGGTTGATGTGCCCCTATATTTTCTGTCCAAGGGTCTGGATATCAATAAAGTTGTTTTATGTAGGCTACTTACCACTTCACGCACCCTGAAAGTGGCAACTATAGCCATATAATGCTATAATGGTAAACTAAAGACTGTAGTGTTATTGCTTAACGATACTAAAACTTGGTGTCATAGTTAGTAGCAGCATAGGAGAGAAATACTACGCTTTTCGTTGTCTAACTTGAATGAGTTTTCCTAGACTCAATATGTGACAAAATAATTGTTATCTTTATAAGATAAGTCCTTAAACTCTAAAACATTGACAAAGGGCGGTAAGCCTGCACACTATAACTACTTCCTATTTTTCACAAATTTTCTTCTTCGCAGACAGACGGTTTACGACATCATTTAAATGATAGACAGTCTGAAGGACTTGAAAACCTAACATACATTACTATATGCGAAAACAAATATACGCATATTGCCCAACTGAAAATTTTTGGTAGACTCATCTTTCACAGACTACATCTGAAAGTTGCCCTCGGCGAGTCTGTGTTATTGTAAATGCAACCATGCACTGTATAACTTGCTGCGATCCGTGTTAGATTCGTATGGACTGGCTTATTGTGCTCGCCTCCAAGAAAACTGGTCAATTTTACGGCTATCAGAAATAATGTAGTGCACAATATATTGTGGAAGGAGAACATTCAAATTTTACATGTCAGTTATGCTGAGAGAGTCGGTGCTAGACCTTTACGTTTTATATTTCCTTCTTTCTACATGTTGTTTTCAACATCTTAGACTTTAAGTTTGGGCTAAAACATTTATCTTCCTAAACTTATTACACAAGAAGATAGGAATCAATATCATTAAAAACGAAATGCATAAAGCTTTCGATACATCAGAATACATTTAATCAATTCCACTACTATGGCCGTGATACCATATAGCTAGTAACCTGCTTAGCGTTCCCTTAAGCTTTCGCCATAGAGCACTGTCGCCTCAGAGCTGAACCGTACGAAAACCCTTCAGCTCCGGGGGCTTACCATGTCGTGGCTCACACACAAATGGTAAAAGATATATTTGCTCATACACTTGAATTGCGAATTGATCTTAGCACTACGTGGTTCCAACTCGAGGGTCTTTTATTTGCTTTTTTTATAGATTCAAGTTTCTTTTCGGTTGATTTCAACTTAAACATGGCGGCACATTGTTGGCAAGGTTTCTGTCTTTGTGCATGACAAACTTCTCTTTCGCGGAGGATTACCCATCCTCCTGTCGCCATGTTCATCGTAGAATCAATGATGGAAATGTCTGATCCCAAGCGACCGAGACTCTGACGTTTTATGAGGCAGGCAAACGAGCTCTCGAGAGGATAGTTAAGTATTTAGAGTAACCAAGCAGAAATTGACCCTAGATTGGATCGGTAAACACTCCTTTGCACTTTACGCAAGCTTTCATTTCTTCCCCAGCGGCTTACAAAATGAGACAGTTTTCATTGTAAACTGTCGGCGAAAGTCTTCAGCAAAGAAATAATCCTGCCACCATATTACGGATGTCTTAGGAAACATGATCCTTTCGCTAAAAACTTTCTGGGCAGTGACGTCATAAACAGTTCTAGATTTTCCAGGTGAAACACACTCACCGTCCTTACTTGTAGCAGTGATTTGTTATTTGGAAGGAGATACATCGCTTTGAAGTGGGGGTTTGCACCTCCAAGGTCACACAATAATCTGTCCATTGTATCTTTCTTGGCATTTCCATAAGACTAACGACTGATTACTTGATTCATACAAAAGGAATTTGTCGTCTGCTACATCTACGGTAAGATTGGGGGTTTGTCGCTACTGCCAAAGCATTGCCAGTCGCTGGAATATTAAAAAAAAAAATGTTGCATCTTTGGATGCTCGTGACGCAGATCAGAATATAACAATAAGGGTTAATGTAACAATGTGAACATGATTCTATATCTGGTCATTTCAGGAAACTTCCGGAACTTTCCGAATTGTTGTGACAAAAGTTTAGTCTTCTGCCTCTGCAGCTCAGTTGCACGACGTTCGTTCTTTAGGTAGGGCAGACCTCATTGATTTATTTCAATGAAACAGCCGTTTCAAGTTTTGTAACACCTGCCCCTAAAGTGGTGGCAGCGTAAACCTAGTCATCAAAGCATTGTCCTGAGTAGGACAATTATGATAGGATTACTTGACCTGAATGATGTGGCTAACATATCGATATCAAACTGACACCAACGAATAAAAGAAAGCAATTACCATCAACCGAATAAATAGCTTATCATTGACAATCTCCATGGGATTTCGGGGGTTTTAATTAAAGTATTACCATTAATTAAAATTTCCGTTAAATCTCCTTCTGAATAACAACTCCCTGCTTGTAGTTGAATCCTGGGCTCATTTTGCAGAGCTTATGAACAATCTTACATTACACTACATTACGTTACATTACAATACTTATAGAGCGCACTACCATTAGCATGTTCAGACGCGCTTTACAATAATAAGGCAAAAACAAAACGAACAGGTTATTTTCTTACTTACTCCCAAAGTAATTATACGCAGGATTATACGCAACGAAAAGCAACCTCAAAAAGATTAGTTTTCAACTTTCTCTTAAACATTTTACGATATGATATTATGAATATGAAACAAATTAAAAATGACAAAAAATGACTGAAACAGAGCAAAGGTATTGTGTTCTTCTCAATGTAGCTGTTATTACATAAAGACATTTAACCCAGTTTATGATATTCATTTATAATCATATTAAATCTGGTTGAAATCGTGGCATTTATTGGTTACACATTCTAGTAAAATTACACATCTTTATTAAAAAACTGTCTTATTAGGTCTATAATATGGCTAATTCGTTAGAAACCGTACTTTCCCAATAGCACAGGAAAAGGACGGTTTGTGTTAAATCGATATTTACAAACTTGGAATGTATAAGCTGATTATATCAGAGCTGTATTGGCATGCAAGGCTGTAAAAACCATTCAAATAGGTCTAACACCTGCCTAATATTAACAATGAGAGCTTTCTCAATGCCTTGTTCCAGCGACTTTTTCACATTTTTATCAATTTGCTGGCCCTTTGGAGCATCCGTAGGCTTAAAACCATTTTCTGTACTAAGTCGGTATTTTATACGTCATAAATGTAAGCAAATATCGCGGGAGCTTTTCTCGGATGTGATTAATACAGCATAAAATCAGAAATTCCATCAAAGCAGAAATTACGTCCCTTGGGTCTAATTTTATTGGAGGGAGTATTCGGATGTAAATCAAGTGTTCTAATGGGATGAAACCAGACAAAATGAGGCTCGAGTTAACCTCCTGTCAAACTGACAATTTCGTCATCGCGTCTTTGCTAGCCTTCAATTCACATATATTTTCACAGGGATAAGAAAGGAATTAAAAAATATCAAAATGCAAGAAAATAAAAAGAAATCTTCGTGTAGATGTGTTCCTCGTCGTTTGATTCTTTTAGAGCTCAGTCGATAGTTTGAATCTCACGACTTTGAAGAGTTCTTTTCTTTTTCACTAGCGTATTGAAAATAAATCCCTTAAAAAGAGATTTCAATAGGTTTGTACGAGAGGTTATTTGATTTATAGGGCAGAACCAGGAGTAAGTTACAGCTGTTTAATCGGAGGTTTTCACCAGCTAATTTGGCTAACCAGACACTACAGGCTACATCATTCCGGTACGCCTTCTTAGGCTAGTGTTTTTCCTACAGTCATTCCACAATTGTACATGCCTACTTATAATATCCACACAAAAAACTATAGGAAAACTGTTTAAAATTATGCAAAAAGAAAGAATAGCTTACATGTTTGCTTGTGTGAGAGCTTTTTCAAGCCTGTCGAGTAGTTTCTTCAAACACCTCAGCGTTATCCTCTATGTTTGTAAGCTAACTTCAAGGTCACTACTGAGTGCAATTTTGACTCGAGGGCACATGCTGAGATTCTGATATACTAACCTTCATCTTATACAGGTAACATACCCACGTAACTGGCCGTAAGTTCTTTTCCAGGACTTCTCTGCTGTTGATGCTGTAGCAGCACAGTAAGATTGTGTAAAATTGAATCTAATTAACTTTGACCTATGCTGCTGTTATGAAATCATTATTACGCCGATTCCTTCCGCTGCTTTGAGAAAAAGAGCTGTGAAAATGCCTTCTACGTTTCCCAAAAGCTATAACGAAGAAGTAAATCCCTAACTGCATTAAGAACACATGTTTACCTAACTATTCCTATTCCAACAGACTTATGTCATGACATGAGTAAACGAGAGTAGGTAGGCAAATTGTTTACCTAACTTACGTACCTTACTTTTTTCAAGCTCAGTCTGAAAATATTCTAATGCAAAATGATGATATTACCCTCTTTAAATTACATCATTTTCTTCAAGTTTGAATTTCTTTTGAAGTTTGATGTTATTTATCAACTAAAAGACCTGTGCACACGAACAACATTCCCAAAAATTTACAAAACATTTCTACAATACAAGCTGTTTTAGAATTGTTGCAGCCCTTTTAAAGGCCTGTATACACAGCGACATTCGCAAACACCCGATACACATAGCCTTTACAGTTCTAACTGTTAATGGTGGACGTATACCATTATCAGTAAAAACTAACTTGTAGTATAATTTCTTCGCATGGACTATACCATGAACAGTTAACACTGCATCTGGGTTTAATTTAGAGGCACGCATACGGATAGGGTTATATACGTAGTAGGGATACGGATAGGGATATGGTTATATACGTGGTACGGATACGGATAGTGATAAGGGTACGCAAACGTTGTACAGCTCCGAGAAAGGTACCGCCTCTTGTTTGTAAACGTTTGATTTAAAAAGGGCGCAACCACGTGCATCTAAACCAACGTTGTATAATTCGGAGAAGGGAAGCTTTATCCTGCTGACCATTGCAATGACTCATAATCTTACACTTTTCGGGGAGGGACGAGGGTAGTAGGGTAGTAGGGTAGGGGTGGTTGGGCAGGGATGAATGGGCAGAAGATTTCTGGGGTGCTTGGCGGATTTATTCCTTCCTCATACAGTCGAAAGCAACTTTGTGCGTTGTTTTCTCTTTAAACCTGTACCGTGTTTGCAAATTTTAAAGACAACCGTTGTTTTTGTTACTCCGATACGATTCGATGTGAGGGGGTTAGTAAGGTCTGTCCTCTCTTATTTCTTTCTTTTTGTTTGAACATAACACGAGTAATTTTTGACTCCACTACTTGTGGTTGAGTTGTCAGTAAAGATTGCTTGAAAACTTTCAGGCACGCCTTATTTGGATGAAAGTGCGAGTTTTACATAATTATATCAGTCTAGGTACAGGTAGTTCAGAGTTGTACCCTATGGAGGGGTACTTGTCAGTTGTGGAAATAACTTCTTACAAAAGTTGAGAGAGTATCCTTCCATCCGCCATTAACTCTTATAACAGCCTACTACTTCTTAACAAGGATATATGTATATCCTTATATCTTCGTGATAATATTTAATTTTATAAGCTGGTTAAAACCTTTGTCAGATTTCGAGTAAGTAATATGTAACAATGCTTTTCAGTGTAAAGATATGCCTAACAATGATCGGTTGATTACAGCATGATCACAATTGGCAGGGATGTATCAATTTCGGTTCTATCAGTCTATACCAACAAAACTACTGTACAATGTTTCATGTGCGTGGTGCCAAATAATCTGGCAGGTGTGATATTTTCGGGATTCCACTTTTGTGTACGATATACAATGTAATAATTCTTTCACGATGGACACGAATTGTCAAGTTAGATATCTTAGTTCAGGTGGGAAATTGAACACAGCATTTCCGTGACTTCTCGGGGAGATTGAAAAAAACCAACCGACCATAATGAGGCAGCATACATACACAATAAATTAGGGCACCTTGGGTCTGTGTTCCACCGAAGCCGACAACTACAGGTAAAAAATAAAAGAAAACGAGCTAAGAAATATCCAAATATTTTGCAAGAAGTCATTAAAATTTTATATAACCTATTGTTATTTCTTTCCACAAGTAAGTACTGATAACTGTTAGAATCTGCTGAATGTTCAGCGAAGCACAATCGCTTCTGGCTTTACTCTGTCTGGAATTTGGGAAGATGTAAGCGAGACAAGTGTGCACATAGACGTGTTATTTTGCCACGTGGACCTCCTGCAAACACCGAATTTGAACTGTTTAAGGGGAGAAGGCAGTCGCCCCAATTTTATTTTCAAAAATTTGCTAAATCTTACAGATCTCCTCTTATTTCTCTCACAAATTTTTTGTAATGTTTCCTGATATCACTCAGTATTAAAGGTAAACCAAGGAGTTGTTTTGCATAAATTTAAGAAATAAGTGACAAAAATATTGTCACATGATTGATATGAGTCATTCTTGAACTAGTGTACCAAAGTACACTAACTCAATAATGGTGGGGGGGGGGGACTGCATTTTCCCTTTAAATCAAGAAGCAAGTGTGCATTCAGTCTTCCAAAACGTAAATACTTACACAAGGTGAAAAGTGTCCGCAAACGCAATATGTCACCAAAAGTGCACTATTCAGATTATTTTCCAAAAATATAATCAATGACTTGGAAATTTTCATTATTCAGCTTCACAACCGTGACGTCATGCTAGCCAGTTTAAAATAAAGTGATAAGAAGATTGGCCTTCCCATATCATTTATAAAATTCGTTCTCTTCATGAACACCTCCTAAGTTTTGCCGTCCTTTCTCTTGCTTCATGGAGTTTGATTCAATTAGCTAGCTTCCTCCGCATATGATTTTCTATCGGCAGCAGCAACTGTGCTCAACATTATTTGATTTGCGAATGAAATATGGTTTTGTGCCTGCCAACAGAAAATGATTGCCAACAGCCATCTTGCAAGTAAAGGAAAAGTATTATTTTGCTTTTTTATTGAGGAAGAGAAAGGTACAACTGTACGTTACAAATGTGGAAAAGAAGAGAAATATGGGTAAGGAGGAGAAAGAGAATGTTCATTGTCATCTGTGCATTAAAGTGCGCATAAGTGAGATGTGTATGCACAGTGTCTCAATAAATATTACCACAACACTACTGAATGTTCGCAAGGTTACTTTGGTATACTAGTATGAAATGAAGCATAATTGTGCATAGTATCCGAATCACTTGTGGTCGATTATGTATCTTCATATCCCCTCGGGCCACTGCAGTCGCCTGCTTCTTCTGTGTGGCTTCATAAGCGTTGGAGCAAGGAAATCACCTTACGGCTTGCTACGCAGTCAAGTAACAGACATCGAATATTTTAAAATTATTGTGTAAAGTGCTGCGAAACTCGATTTATTGTCTGGCCGGTTTAAATGGATTAGGGTTTCTGTAGCTGCAAAAAGGAAAGACTGTTGTTTAAAAAAAAGATGGGCAAGGGTTCTCTGTGAAGCGGAGGATATCTTAGCATTCTGTCTCAAATAACCATCAGTGTAAAGTTGACAAGGAATGGTTGTTACCACAATTGTGGGTAGACACTAAACTTTGTTGTTTAATATGCTGACTCGGAGTTTTTCCACCAAATATGATTGTGCAATTCAGTATAATCTGGTAATAAAGTTGACCTTTTCTTTGCAAATGGTTCACTCACAACCCATCAAAGTGGCTTAAATACGTGTTCCTCTAAAGTTAACTCATACGTATTGGTTTATTAATTGTTCATTCCTTAGAAATTGTTAACGGCGAAGTTTCTTCAATCCTTTTACTATTTCGGTAACCTATGTATTTCTGACTAGTCTGCAGTTGACTGATAAATATTTTCACATCTTTTTTTAACGTGAATATGTAATTAGAAATGTTGTTTAATAATCTGCACTTTTATTCCAACACTATTGTACAAAATACAGAGTACTGTTATTTATGCAACGGCAATGAATATCACCGTCAATACTGCGATCTTTCTCAGTAGCCTGCCGACTACTGACGGCAACAAAGTTTTGTCCACAGCATCGTCATCAGCAACATTTTGCCTACCTTCCAATGTCCTTTTCACGCAGGTCTTTGATGTATCGCTCTGAAAATGAAACAGTGTTTATTTGTTCTTTTTAACTTGCTACGATCAGCTCAAGACTTAATTTCCAGTAAGCCTTGTATCTACTTAGCTGTCTATGTTTATGTGTTCAGTTTCGTTTATTACTTCATGTTGTATTTCCGTATATTGGGTTTCTTTATAAAATAAACAGTGCTGTGGGGATAAATCTGTAAGGTTTTATTATTTTACCTCAAACAACAACCAAGAAGCGGAACGTAAGAGTGAATCTTCGAATTTCAAAAAAAGAAAAAAAACGAAAAAACAAAAAACAGAGTCAGGATTATAGACAAATGAAGTTAAGATTAATCGATTAAAAAGCAATATAAGACACACACATGTTGTAACGAAAGGCTTTGTACACAGGCCTTTTTTGTTAAGGAAGACAATATTGTCTTTTGCAGTTTCGATTTTGTCAAAACCTTGCAAAATGCAACACAGGCCTTTGCAGAAATTTTTATCAAAGGAAGGCAACACGAGACTATGTACACACATGTTGTTTGTTCAAAAATGACAACATAGTCTCATGTAGTTTATATTCTGACAGACAATGCAGCAAAGACTGTTGTATAAATGTGTTATCTTCAAGTAAAACAACACACATGCTAACCGGGCATTAGTTTGAATAAGGTAAGACCGGTAACCGGACTCGATGGGGGGGGGGGGGTGGTCAGACGACCACCCACTTTACATGGAGGGTTCAATTCGAGTCAACTCTAAGACATAGGTAATAGATATACCCGTATACCTACAAATTTGCACACTGCTGCTACTGTATCTGACTACCCTTGTCAGCTTGATTATTCGAAAAGTCAATGTAGAAACCGTCCCCTAGACAACTTCGCTACCTAAAGACTATGCTTATACAGCTATAAGACAGACGCAAACCTCACCGACCCGACTGACGTAACACAAGTCACTACGAATGTTCGTCAGGTAGAGACAGTCGTGGCTACCTAGTCGTAAAGTAGTCAGGACGCAATCGGATTGTAGGCTTGACACGCACACGCACACACACAGGTAGGTTTTACATACAAACCGAGGACCTCATTGTTATCTCCTTTGTGTTTGCTTCCTTAACCCTAACCTTAACAATAGACTGTCTATTGTTGAAACTTTCGAGGACTTGAGAAATCTATTGATTTTCTTTCAGAGGATCTGAAATCTATTGTTTAAGTCCTCAGTCTGAATGCCAAACTCACACGCACACACTGCAATACGATTCCCTCACGTTGGTTACTATGTTCACATGGAAGCCGCTATTTTAAAAGCTTCTTCACTGGACCACAAATAGAATCAGATCGAAGTCGGGCATGACTTCACTGCGACGCAACTAACCATAACTTCACGATAAATATTAAATATGTGTGATATGCCTGATTTGTTCAAGACGAGGACAGACTCTTGGACCGAAACCGGGTTAGGTACATAATTTGGCGCCCAGTTCTCCTTCCCGACTACGAATCTGCTAGTTTTTTCAGTCGCTTCTCAGTCGGGTTGGTGCAGTGTGTGTAGGCCTATACTATTGAAAGGTTAAAATTTCATCTCGAGTTCCGTTCGAATTGAAAAGCTGCCCATCAAGTAGCTTCAAGGAATGCATGTCTCCTCTATATTTATGCAGACTACCTTCTAGGAAAGATTTTGGCGAAGTATGCTACGAACTGTGGTGTATTCAGGAAAGCTACTGGGACCGGTGAAGGTTGTTAAAAGATTTCTTAAGAAAACACGGGATAACTTCTGATTTGAGAATGCTATCCAAAATAATATTGTACCGGCATAGTTAGCCCAAATGATGATGCAGCACCACCAGTATGACAAGAAATACAATAAAGTAAACAAAAATACACACTTGACAGGCAAGATGATTGATTGTTGAGGGTGGGGTGGGGAGGGGGAGTCATCAGGCTATGGCAGATCCGTCACTGAGAGTCATTTGTAAAAGCAACTCATGCAAACTTTTAGATGTGAGATGTAGAACATAAGTTTGTATAGTGAATAGTTTTGTGAAGGTGATGAAGTTTCATGTAAGGATTAGTATAATTGCAATGCAGTTGTTACCCCAACTGTTGGTGTAACCCATTGTAATTGCAACTACGTATATGTAACTTGAAGGCAGATCCAGCTGTGAAAAGTAAAACAGTGACTGGTCGTGAAAGTTAATTTCAGTACAGTAGTTTTATTACATGAACTTACTAATCTAATAGTTTATATTTGATCACAATGTATATGTAAACAATAGCAACAGTGATTTCAGTTATTGCTATTTACATATGAACAGATGAAAGTTGGTATCTTACAAACAAACTGAACCTTTGTTGCAAATCTATACCGTAATACATTTACTAACTTTCAAACTATACCTTTCTGATAGTTCATTATATCTGCATGTCACAGTCAAAGTATCTTGTGACAGTTGATCCTGCATTCAAAATGATTGATCCTGTATTCAAAATATTTTCCCTCAAAGTCTTTCTCATGTTTTATCTTTTAGTTATAGCCATGTGTATGGGAGTTCAATAAGCCAGTTGGGGAACTTCGATTTACAGAGCATGCTGGGAAGAGACGGCATACGCAAGACAGATATTTTGTGTAATCACGCACATTTTTCGAGTATTAAAATTATGGTTCCTTAGGCATCAATTACGGGTTAAAAGGGAATTTACTGTAGGGAAAAGTTCTCTTTGGAATCAATAAATCTCTATAACTTTGACCGAAAGGTTGGGCAGTGTGACGGTAAATTGTGGAAGCCAAAAAACTGTTGTTACAAGTCTTTGTATTCGTCAGAAAATATCCGTTAACTTGACCTGTGGTACTATATGGTACAGCAAAATCCAATTTCCCAACACGTCTACTGGCTTTTGAAATACACGATACGCTGCCGACTTCACATGTCTGTGTAGGTACTCATTTTGGTAATATAATCCCACGCGTGTGTATATTTTATGACAAATTTTGGAGAAGGTGTGAAGTACATAAAGTAAAGCTTTGAGGTTTCCTCTAGGCGTTTGGTGGCTAGCTGTACCACATTTACAGCTAAAACTGACATATTCAAGTACAGTGGCTACAAAAAAAGGTTCAAATTTTAAATAACATTACAAGGCTATGTCACAACAATGTTACTTAGGCTATCATAAGAATGATGATATGTGTGAAAATATAAGTTTCTAGTGAAAATGAAAAGGACAGTGATAGTGTCAGAAATTGATAGAATAGACCTCACGCACAAGACGTCAAAGAACAGAGTGCGTCCCTCTATAGACAGGCACGTATTATTGTAATGTATACTAACAAATGCAAAAACAGCTGATTTGTGTACCGGTTGGATACGCGTGCCTTCTACGAGGGTGTGCAACGTGTACGTGATGTTGGCCAGCCTGATTGTTTACCCTCCAATGTAACGTCACGTGACAACGCGAGTCGTCAGTGCGTAAGGTCTAAACACGCCTTAGTTGATCTATAACTCCTTAAGTGAGAGAAAGTTGTCCTTCAACTCTATAAGCAGGAATTCCCGTCTCACGCAACGGTTACATGATGTTCTTATATGCACTACTGTACAAAAACTACAAAAAGGTCATTTTTAAACTCCGCAGTTTTACTGGAATACCACTGAGTTTAACGCCTTTGTGGTTCGCAAAAAACTTAAGCTTCTAAATCTAGCAGTGAGCAGTAGTAAGGAATATAAGTCAAGCCCGAAGTTATGAAAGGGGTGGTGGTACTTAGGGGCGGCCCTCTATAAAACTAAAGTTACCATTGCCTTAATGCAGTTTTACACATCTCGCCCCCTGAAGCAAGCTAGTGAGCCACAACCAGAAAGTCCGTGGTCGGCCCGACTTAAACCAATTGGTTACAAACTGAGCCGTAAACCTCATCTAACTAACTGACTGACTGACTGACTGACTGACTGACTGACTTATTAACGCCTTGGAAGCCATCTCGCAGCCCTTGCGTACCTTGTCTTGCTACGTCCCTGGTGACAGTATGACCCATAAAGTTGGTAAGGGGGAGATACCCAGGATAGGACCAGCGAGGGACCACAAAGGATGATGTTGACATACCACCTCAACGGAAAATGTATATTACTACTCTCTACTAATAATTGAGAAAGGTGTAGATATGCACGTGACTGAAGGCTGTGAAAGGTTTCCCTCCCCCTATTGCGATACAAAGGCGTAGGAATGTCTCCATAGATGAAAGATAACATCGTGAGGCAGTCTTCTATTGAGACAGGCACATTTGAAGCCCCGTGAGTTCTCTAGGCGATGTGGGGTCTTGAAGCCCACCTTAGAGACCCTTATGGGAATGCAACGACGATGATCACTATGATGACTATGATGATAATGATGGCGTTTCAGCGGAAAAGGTGAGAGGGAGTAAATATACCTGGAGGAGAAGACGTTCCGGCATTACCGACAATTGTTGAGTCGAAGAAAATATACTTTTTTGTTAAGTTATGGCTAAGTTATACTTCAAATCATGTACATCACGCTATTACTGTTACTGGGGGTATAAGGTTACTATACATGTTTCCCTCTTTAATTTTACTTTACAATTAAATCTACAGTTTAAGAGCCTTATGAGGAGAAAATCTAAATAAAATCTACTGAATATACAACCTTTGCTGGCAACACTATCCTCCTACATTGCTAAACTGACTGTGTGTAATTGTATGTCAAAGCATATCGAATACAATAAAATTGTGCATATCGGGCCTGTAATGAAAGTTATAGAAATTCCCGAATGGCCCTTGATGATTTAAGTTTTCCACATAGATAACATTTTACCGTTTTGATAAATAAATCATATCAACCCTGTATGGATTCGGGAAAGGCTTGTAGAAACAGATAATGAATGTCATTGTAGGAGGGTGGAGGAGTTTAATCGATGTACTTTTCGGTCGCTAACAATTTTGGCAAGAACAATCCCGTGTGTTAAGTTGTTATACTAAGTAGCCAGGGATGTAGCTTGTACAGTTCAGTGTAAAAAGTGTCTGAAACTATATACATTCGAAAACAGTTTCCGTAATAGGTGAAAGAGTACGAAATGCGCCGAAAGTTATATAAGTTAATATTGCCAAAACAAAAGATTTACATTTTTCTTTAAGAATAACATCTTACCGCGTGCATTGATTTGTGTTATGTTAAATTTTGATCATATCGATTTGGGCACACGCACCCCTCAAACTCTAGACTTTCAACCGTACTGTGCTTCCGTTACTTTTACAAAGGTGACTGTAAATGTGGCGCTTTCCAAGGGCTAAATTGCATGTGTGAGTGTCACAGGTATGGTAGGCCATCGCACCCATAACGCGATAGAGCCTACGCGAAGCGATTTGATGCTTCGCGAAGCATATTTTCACCTACGCG
>WURT03658085.1:4138-16536 GCA_009936505.3 Holothuria glaberrima
GAAGGTCTTTGGAATTACATATTTTATCATACGGATTAAGTTTCCCCGACGAAAATGGAAAATTTGCCTGACGGAGGGGGGAGCCTTCCCCGAAGGGGGATGCCCTCCCTTGGCGCTACCCCTGCAACTTACCCTACTTTGCTTTGGAAAATGGTGGTTCGTACATTCATCACTAAAATAATACGTAATAGGGGCCCTTGTTTGATAAAAAGGGGTGAAGTTAAACTGGAACCCTCATTGGAGAGCTGCTACTTCGTTTCCAAAGATCTACGAGAGGAAAACATTTCTAAAAATGTCAAACACGCAAATTAGTATCACCAACATCAAACAAATTGTCCTACAGTGTCGAGGGTGTCAACATAACAGCCTGGTGGGAAATGGGAGGGGAAGCATGACCAGGCCCGTAGCTAGACAAGGTACCGTACTGAAGGGGCGAAATGGCTTCAAGAGGGGGAGAAAAAATTTCAGGGGGCCAAATGAGTAAAATTGTATTAAATCAATGGCAACTGGTTGAAACTTTCAAGGGGGCGAAAAAATTGTCAGGGGCTTCGCCACTTCCCCCTTGGCTACGGGCCTGAGCATGACCTTGACCAGAACTAATGCAAGGTTGAAGTACAAACCGCGAAGCTCCAGAGGGGTTGCAATCCGAGGTCCTATAAAAGGCCGCAGAAATGTTTGGAACCTATAAATGCTGTATCGTGTAATCCAAGGAGTTAATTGTACCACCAATTTTAATCCATTTTTTAACCTCTTCATCATATTCAATAGTCAAACATATGCCTGTTCTGTATTGGTAAGTACCGGAAAACGATAGGATATCCCCAACTTTAAAAAGTGGGGAACATACCCCCATCTCCCGCCACAATTTGAGTTGTAAATAAAACGACTATTTGCCCCCATTTTCAGTTAATTATTCATATTAAGCATTGAACACCATTCACCTAAGCATATGGAGTTCATCCAAGATATTTTTCAATGTCTGGGTTTTTCTTTAAGTCCATAGAAACGTGAAAGGCAAAAATAGATACTGTGGTTAACCGTAAAACTCCCAAATAAAAGGTTGAAAACTTGAATAAGATTCTGCGTGTTCATTGACAAACTGGCAAAGGCGACAGATGCAGCGCCAAATGCCGTTGGTGAACGGCCTTTTCAAAGGTTATACATTGAAGACAAATATAACTTTGGTCACAAAGTACATGATCATTTGCAGACGGAAATAAAAGTAAAGGGGATACCATGAACTTTCTATAGTCGGCGTACAACGGGAATGTATGCTTTCATTCCTCAAATCGGTTTCATATGAAAGCGGTATAGGTCTATTGTAGGTGATGTCTCAATTGCGGTATTTTATTATTTAGTAAACTGCAAGGCTGTCACACTACTGTAGACTATCATGTAAACACTGAGGACAATGAGAACTAGCCTGTGAAACTATAGCCATGTAAAGGTCCCTCCGCTCGTTCGCGGCAAGCTTTTTACTGACACGTGGAAGTCGAATGATATATTACTATGGTAACCCTGCATATCTATTATGCTTACCGTAGTCATGATTTTCCATAGGCGCATGAAGCTGTTCGAGTCTGTGGGCTGAAAGTTGCCTCGTCCTACCGTCGTGGGGAAAGAATCTAAGAGGGCGTATCCCTCCCCTTTGGAAACTTTTTGAATAGTTGAGGGCCCTTAGATGCAATTTGTCGCAAAGTAATGGGCAGGCAAAATTTAAGGAAAATTCCTGCCAATTTTTGACATTTTTTACAGAGGAAACAAATTAAAGTGCAAGATCTTCTTTGGTGTGAAGGCCGGAAGCATACTTCCGCACCACCACATGTTTGACTTGGGGTTAAAGCCCCAAGCCCCCGCATCCCTACGCCTTTGTGATTTTCTTAAGAAAAGGTCGTCCTATTTTACTTGTAATGAATCATTTCAAAAATCTGGAAAAGCCCTTGCAAGTTGACCGAGACTGCTTTTGACGTGCCAAGAAACGGACACAGCGAAAAACTTACTTAGCGGGGATGGTCAGATCGGTGCCAACCTAGGAGCTAATCGGCAAGATTAAAAACAATATGGAGTGTTACATCACAATAGGCGGTTTTTGTTATAATTCTGTCGAAGAATTATTTGTTGACTTCCTATGTAACTTGCCAGCTACTACTTTTGATATGTGATGTTCACATAGCAAGTAAACGACAGCTAAGTTACTTCCAAAACGAATCCTTAGGTCCTAAGTTTTAAAGTGGCTGTCGTTGGCCATTTGCTGCCTGCGACGTGCACTAAAATTGCCCGCAGAAGATTCAATGAGCCGAGAATTCTAACATCAAAAGCAAGTTGTTTCATGAAGTCCTGGCTACTGCAATAGATTTCAAGCAAAATCTCACTTAAATATGACCTTCGGTCTGAAGATGGGAACCTCATACCCAGATATATCAACATTACAATTGTCATTAAAATGAAGGCTGAGCAAACAAAGGATGACGTAAGAATGAGTGGGAACAGTGCAACTTCACATCACAGATTTGCATATGTAGTCATGCGCGTAGATAGCCCTTGCAAAGGAGGGGGAAAGCCTGTGGGCAAACTGTCTAAGCGTAGCGCCACCAAAGGTTGGCGCGAAACGTCGACAAGAACATTTTAGTCAAAATGCCTTCCAGACCGCTGGAAATGGCACTTAGGCCTTGTAAGTGGCATCTAACATATTCTATTTTGAGTTACTAGCGATACCATAAAAAAATAAAAAAAAAATCAATAAAAAATACAAAAAACATGCTCAAGGGGGCTGCTGCCCCTCCGCCTCCCCCCCCCCCTTGGCTACGCGCCTGTTAGTAGTTTACTTGTTTACTTATGTTAATTATTGAAATATGAAAATCAAAATTGTTTTGTGAAAGACCTAATGTTTGATGGATTGA
Source organism: Holothuria glaberrima (assembly GCA_009936505.3). Lineage (NCBI taxonomy): Eukaryota > Metazoa > Echinodermata > Holothuroidea > Aspidochirotida > Holothuriidae > Holothuria > Holothuria glaberrima. The sequence continues at coordinate 7,039 of WURT03658085.1, forward strand.
TGATCTTGTGGTCATATTTTACGTTTTCTATGATGCGTTTTATTCCATAAAGACAGGTATACCAGGGGCGTATCCATGAATTTTCAATAAAGGTGGCGCAAGGTTTCTTTGATCGCTCTCCTGGGGAGGGATCTAAGGGAGAGGTGTGCCCCAAACCCCTCCTCTTTGGAAAACTTCAGTGCTTTTCAGAGGGCTGAGATGCAAAATGGTGCTATAATTGGCACATTTTGAAGCATTTTTTTTTTTGCCTCAACTTTGTTTTCACGAATGACGGTCAAAAGGGGCCCGGCTGTTGCGCCCCCTTGAATCCACCACTGTGTACCGTACCATAAAGCATTCACTGAGGCTGCATGGTGAATCATTCACAATAATTACTCTAAAGTTTTTTTTTTTGTTTCTCAGAAGTCTACTAATATCAATACATAAGAACATAATATCATACCCCTGAAAACGAAAGATAAAGAAGTCAGCCGTCCCCAATAGTATTTTCCCTCCCGATTACTTAGACAGTTACAGTCGAGACCGGTAACAAAACGCCGATAGCGTCGTTTGTCCGCTCCATGATCTTACAAGAAATAAATCCCCCACATGGTTGCTGTCATTGCTGTAACGGCCGAGTCCGCACTTGGACTCAGTTGCACACTCAAATTCGTTTTCACTGGACTCAGCACCGACCCAAAATGGGACGTCCCGGAATCGAAATTGGGCCGGAATGATATGCAACATTTTCATATGGCTAAACTCCGAATTGGCCCCTGAACGATGGCCACTGGAATCAAAATTAGCTCGAAATGGGTTAGATGGACTCGCTTACAGTCATATTCGTTGCCACCCGAAACTCTCAGTCTGGCTACGTGCCGGCGGAATTCTCGATGTACAATTGCTAGCATGGGCGTCCGGTATGGGGACAAGGGGGCACTCCCCCGTGGAAAATCAAAAACTTGAAAAAAAAAACTTGAAGGAAAAATAAAATCAACATTTTTTATGATATCGCTAGAAAATGTCCAGAAAATGAGATTTGAAAATAGAAAATTAAAAGATGCCACTCACAATTAGACATGGGAAGTGCCAGTTTCAGCGATCTGGCATTTTTGCCAAAATTTCCTTGGCGCGTCGTGCCAAATATGGTGGCGCTACTCTTAGATGGTTAGCCCACATGCAGGTTTCGCCCCACCCCTGCAAATTCCTGGCTACATCCCTGCATGAGGTGCCAATATTTAGCAATTGAGGTCTCTTTGGGGAGTAAAAAATTTACCCTGATTGGATCAATTAAAAGTTTTGCCCCTCCCTGATTTTTTTTTTCAGCGGACACCCATGATTGCTAGGTAGTACAGGCTCTTACAGCTTGCACGAGCAGCGAGTCCTCTAGAATCACCGTGACGTCAGGTTGTCTGGATTGCTTTCATTTTGGGATTACGGAAGAGTAACCGCAACTTGGTTTGCAATTGTGCTTGCTTTATTTACATATGCCCTTAAAAGAGAAGAGCGAAGGATGAAAATGCTAAGTACGGCGGTCCTATCCTACCGCACCGAGTGTAGAGAGATTAAAGTTAATTAGCACCTAAATGATCAGATTCAAGTCCTACGGTGTCGTCGATTTTTCTGTTACGTAACAAATACAGTCACACAAGGCTTTATAAATTCGCATTTAGGAACCATTCGTCCCGAAGTTTAACAATCAGTTAGGCGGCCGTCTTAATTGGATCAGTCTGAGGTTATACAGTATACCTGCAATGACTCACGTATACTGCACTGTTACTACTGTATATACCCCTAAAGATAATATTGATGTGTTGTTGTGTGGTTTACTTCATTTGTTTTTCAGCTTGTGATGGCGCTTGTGGACTTCGGTCAACGGTCTCTTCTCATCACTTGAGTAGAATTAAATACACAAGATCGAAGCTTGTGGTTTTCATTCGTAGACATGTGTGGCATGAATATAGTCAACAGATACACCGGGTCGATCGTCTGCTATAGATTGGTATTATAGAGGTACATGGTGTCATTGTGGTTATGTATCTAGCTATGCTCCCGGTTGAGAAGTCTGCAGAACTAATAGCACTCTTTGTGGGAGAACAACAGTGTCTTAATGCGAGCTCCCTACTGCAATCTTCATTTGTTTGGACGTTCAAACAACAATGGTTTCTGAGAGGAGTACATGTTTCAGGTGATGACGCGGGGAGTTTGGATACAATAAGGTAAGTCACTCACAGGTAATAGTACCTTGTCTATAAGCCTACTGTCAGTCGCAAGGTAAATATTGTATACTAGGTGACGAGACGGTATTTTCCGTTATGCGAATATGAGTATGACCAACTTAAGTTCGATGTTTCGGAGTCTGCAATAAATATTAGCAGTTTTGAATCTATGGCCTGAATGCAAGGTATTAAACAGACGTATGTTTCAACTTTACTGAATAGACGTTTTGGAAGTAGGAACATAAAGTCATTATAACCTGTTATGAAAGTAGAAGTCCCTACTCCTCATACAATTTATCGTAGTCAGTCAGTAATTGCTAAAGGGGGCGATGTCGCAAGTTGAGGGCGTTTTTGCAACTCAGGGGGCGAAAAGGGCGTAGTACGAGATACTAAACTTAAGATGGGGCTAGTTAAGATACCATCATCGAACAGGTTCCTTTTTGGTGAGCTCTCAAATTAGCAATGGATACGTAAAGAAGTCAACAAGTCGAGTAACAGGGACTTCCTCAGCTGCACTACAGACTATGTGAATTTTATTGCCAGATGCGAGAAAATCTTATCTACCACGGTACCAGAGAATTCTGTCAACTTCAATACAGAGCTGATTCAGGAGAAAGACGGGGTGGGGTGGGCCCACTGAGTGCGCTAGTGAGCTGCGAAGCGGCGATGAGGGGGGGGGGTGGAGGGTCCTCTCTCCGACATAAGGACTTTTTAGAAATTTTGCATAAAATTGTGCAATTTGGTGACGTTAGGTTTTAACACGTAAATTACAGACATTGAAAATAACTGTTATCCATTATGTCCTATTCAGGAACAGAATCAGCAACTTTTCATTTATAGGCCAAAGTCTTATTCCCAGTGACTGCGAGAGGACTTGATTATTGGGAAGCACTCAGATGATTATAATGTCACAGCCTAATTCCATCCCTGGTAAACCTAGAAAGGCGGTGTGCATATCCGTATCTTCGATACTTCCTACTGCGGATGTGTCGTCTCGAGGAGGGGGTGGCCTAACGAGACCGGAACCTTTGAGGAATTTCCGTTCGTTAAAGGTAGCTTAGATGATATATGGTGCTGTCTTTGGCTAGCTTATATGTGAAGGAATAACCATTATTTCTGCCATTATGGCCAGTGTAGCGGGAGGGGTCCCCCTCCAGTTTGGACATGTTTTGCTATTGGAAGAGGGCTGTGATGCAAAATGATGCTTTATTGACACCTTTTAAAGCATTTTCTTTTTTTGCCTCAACTTTTTCACGCATGACGGCCAGAAGGGGGCACGCGACTGGTGGGCTCCCGCCTTGACACGCCACTGAGACCCCCTGTATCCGCCCCTGCTAAGAGCTCTGTGATAGTGAAGTGGGAGATTAGAGTGGGAAGTTCATTGCTCAGATTTGTCTCGCCACACTAACACTCAATGTAGTTGCTTTATTCCGTGCACCGAAGATTTCGCAAGTATCCCCAAGCTCCCGCAGGCTTCGTTCCCGGTCCCTCGCCGGGGCTTTGTCACTAAAATCAATCAGGGCGCTAAGGCTGGCTCCTAGACTGGGTACCCTTGGGCGAAAGGCTTCCCCGCCCGTAGAACCTTTGATATCTACCCCACTTCAGCAAGTTTTTACCCCCCCCCCCCGACTTTGATCAGTGCTTTACACTCATCGTCAGTCGCCACCACAAAAAGCCCCGCACCTATCTGTTTACTACTCTAGGCCAGTCCAATGCCCAAATCGACCCACACGCTTTATTTTAACACGTGTTTTTCATCTTTTCTTTAAGTCAATCACGGTAGTACTGTGTTAGACATGGGGCGCTTTGCTCAACTCCATTCGGTGAAAACTAGGGAACAGTGAGAAATGAAAAGTTGGCAACCTCAAACCACTGGCCGAGACAATGTAAAATACCAGTGCCACCACCAATCGTGATAGTGCCCTTCGATGTACTTTCTCAAATGTACGACACGGTGGGGATGGGATGCTTTTTTGAATTATTTTTGCCCAAAATGTATACTATTTTCGGACACACTTGCTTAAAATTTTGAGCAAAGGTACCCACCCTGTCCCCCCCCCCCATTTAATTGTTAGTGGTCCCGCAGGCTTAGGGCAGTTGGATACTAAGCCTCCTGTTTGAATCTTTGAATACCAATATCAATAAATACCCCAGAGCTAACGGAATTCTTGCCCCAAGTACTGTATCTCCACCCGTGGAACGCCCCTGTACTCCCAGGGGTCTTTGGTGGGACCCTGGCTCCTAAGTTCTCTCTAAAGCAGGGTCTGCGCCCCGTCGAAGGCATTGGCCCATTCAAACCTGAAATTTCCGCTTTATTACCTAATACTGGATATATGCGCTTGATATGGTAATTACGTACCAGGAAAATAGACTCTCCCTCTTCCATTAAATTTCTCACTCCCTTCCTTGCTGTCTTTCTCAAGGATGTGGATTTCAGGATGGACACAGACCCTAGGTTAAATGCAAATTTTGCGTTGTTTAAAGGCAGAAACGAAAGCAAGGATGAAATTCTCCACGACTAACTTTGCAAAGTCGACCCGACCAGGAAACGAAGTTGTAATTGATAACATCTTATATTACGAGCTTTTATAATATTTGTGGTCGTTTGTTGTTACTGTTGTTGTGGTTGCTGTTGCTATTATTGTTGTTCTATGCCAAGGGACTTCTTCCAATTCTGAGGGGCTTCAGAACTTTTGTATGAAATGGTAATGCATGTTTGCCCGAAAATAGCAAATCATCCGGGGTTGGGGTAGAGGCTAGGTGGGGGAGAGGGGATGCATCCCCAGCTACTATCCGGCTCAGACGCTTAGATACATAGGCGTAGAAAGCTTTTCAAAACGGGGGGGGGCTGAACCTTGTTTCGGATTATCGTCCTGGCGAAGGGATCTATGGGCAGGGGGTGCCCCATCCCCTTTCGAAAATTTTTTGATATGTTAGGTTCCTTAGATGCTATTTGGTGCACCATTTTGGACAAATTTTAAGGTAAATTACAGCAAATTTTTGATATTTCTTAGCCCTTTGGAAAATTTTTGGATATTTCTTAGCCCATTGGAAAACTTTTAGATATTTGCGGGTCTTTAGATGCAATTTGGTGCATCATTTTGGACCAATGTTAAGGTAAATTACCGCAAATTTTTGACATTTCTTAGCCCTTTGGAAAATTTTTGGATATTTGAGGTTCCAAAGATGCAGTTTTGTGCATCATTTTGGACAAATTTTCAGGTAAACTACTGCAAATGTTTGATGTTTCTTAGCCCTTTGGAAAATTTTTGGATATTTGAGGGTCCTTAGATGAAATTTTGTGCATCATTTTGGACAAAATTTCAAGGTAAATTACTGCAAATTTTGGACATTTCTTACAGAAGAGACAAATAAGGGGTTTTCATCCTCGGAAAGTGGGGGGCTGAAGCATACTTCTACCCCCACGAATTTTGCTGGGGGCTGTTGCCCCCAGCCTCCCGCTTCCTACACCCTTGCTTAGATACTGTATGTGTTCAATTTTCGTGGGAGCCTTTGGTGTTACTATTTTAAAGGGGGCTTCCAAGGTCTACTGTATGTAACTCAGGGAATCACCAAATCAAAATCCGGCACAGACCGGACCAACAGTACAACCAGCGACTGAGAGAGAAAACGAGCAATACTCCATAAAAATAATAATATACTATCCTAACGCTGAGAGGAACTACGTGTATCTGACCGGACCCCGCAGTCGATCGTATCGTTCTCAGTCTACTCCTTTTCTTATGCTAATTCGTTGTCTCCTTGGCCCTTCTGGCACCATGTTACAATATGTCCTTATTATGCACTATACATCATAAGACCCATATTTGATCTTTGCCCCAAGAGCCGTTCAACTCTACAGCTAGCTGCACATGAATATCTTTAACCGCACGTTACACATGAAATCAAAGGGACGGGGGCGGGTGGGTGGTATTTACCCCGAAGCTGAGATTTGTAATTTCAAGTTTTGTGAATACCAGCTCAAATCCAGCTGCATGAGGATGATCGTGGCAAACGATGTAATCTTGACTGGTTGACAAACCTTACCCTTTAATATGGGAAGAAAACAAAGTTGATCCTAGAGCCGTTGGTTTTAGAAATTTGTTGCCCCTTTGTGTCGTGCCCACGGAATGAAGGTTTCTTTCCATTCTTTTAGGATGCCTAGCCAGACAGGTTTGAGGCAAAAGACGCAAAAGTTCGGATTCATGTTATCCCTTTTGAATGAACCTTTTTTGTTGCCCAGTGTTTTCTTCTTTCTATACTGCCATGGCATTTGTCTTATGGGACACCTCATCACTTTTGGCGGATTCAACTTGCTCAATGCAAGGCTCATGTACCGGCCCAACCACCATTTTTATTCGGTAGTAGTATACATTTCAAAACCATGAATATCTTTTCGCGATTTTTCCTGATCTAACTTAAAATATCAAAGGTTTTTAAAGTAACACGCAAGGTGGGCTCGAATATGGATTGGTTAGACCCACTTTTATAAGAATTTTTTCAAGAGCACACGGATCCGTCAGCAACGAACAAAAGCCAGTAAAATAGCGAACAATATTGTTATTTTGCTATCGAAATTTTAGAAAAACATATAAAAACTGTGAATCATGGTTTCCTAAACTTGGGGTCGCGAATAAGATATAAAAGCTTTCCAAAAATGCAAAATGCTAGTTTCCATCGTGTTCGCTCATGTCTCTCATTTTGTCGCCTCCAAGGAATACAGTAAAGTAACTCATGGACCCATACTTTACGATCATTTACAGTATGTCCCAAATTACAAAAGTAGTCAAGGTTGCCACTAGGGAGGGTTTCCCAGACTGAACCCCCGGTTTCCGCTAGCAATTTCTTTTGCAAGACGATCTCAAATGTTGCACTGCAAAGCGTTTGTAGCTCTAGATTTTTACTTGGTTACTAACAGTGTTTTCAGATTTACCTGAAGAAGGGCCCACTTCTCTCGGCCATTTTGACTACAGTATACAAGATTGACTCACTAGCCTATTCGAATTGTTGAGTTGCGACACCGCATATTCATGTACTATTCCTTAAAACAATTTTTCTCTTTGTATTATTTGATTAAGAATTGGCAGAAAATCGCATCCTTAAACGGTTTAAGTGTTTCATTAATTTTCTTAGAGGAGGGTCCCAGACCCCTGTACCTTGGCCATATTGTCGCATACATGATTATTTCTAGCCTAGGGTGAAATCTGTCTCAGTGGTCATACTTCATTATAATTTGCAATTCTGTAAAAAAAATGTTTCGTTGCGTACTTACCTTGATGTCCAGAATGTAGAAACGAATCTAACAGTACTATCTTAAAATTACTTAGCAAAAGACACCCCCTTCAATTCTTATAAGTCTGGATAAGCGTGGACACCTGTAGGTAAGAGATAAGTGTGAACGTGACATTGTTCTTTGAGGCCAGGAACTATAAGAGAAACCAGGGCTGAAAATGTGTTGCCACCTGAAAGGTTGGGACTTCATTAATCATACCATGCACAGTGTAACAAATGTGTCGTATTTCTTGATCAACATTTAAAAAAGGTGCTAAAAAGAAGCTAATGTAAGCTGCTGGTGAACATGCCCGTAGTCAGACAAGTTAGGGGGGCAAATAGCTACCAGAGGGGCAAAATATTTTCTTGGGGAGGGGGTGAGACATACTGAAATGCACTGAGGCAGTGTTACCGGCGGTCGTTAGGATCCCCAGATGACTATCCACTGGAATGCCGCATGTTGCAAATGACAGATAAATGTTTTCCATAAGCTTATACAAGACAATTACCTACAAACTATTGTAAAACACCAAAAAAGTTCATCGCCTGCTTCCAAACGAAATATTTTCCTGTGTTATACTTCATTCCTGTTAAGAAACGTCATAGAATTCATGGCCCGGCTACTTTGAGCGAAGTTTTCCGTTCAGCGCATCACTATGAAAATACCAACGTCGAAAAAGTAGCATTCCCGTGTGGTGGAAGCTTAAGAGACCTGCTGCGTAGGATATGTAACGAGCAGACTTTTTGTAAACACTCTCGTTGAAGTTATCTTAAATGCATGTCCTCTTCGATATGTTATCGGAAGTTGTTCGTCGAATTAAAGTTTCCTCATGTCCTATATAACGTGTTTATGGCCGGGCATGAAATCTATAGAAAATAAACTGACCATGCCGTCAGCTAGTGCTGTTAACAGCACAACATTAGTCTTATGATAGGATGACATCGCCACGGTTCAGAGCAGCTTACTGTTTAACATGTACGCTACCAAAGGTGTGGACAGATAACACAAAACCGTAAGCAAACCGGGGGAAACAGAAACCAAGTAGACCCAAGCAGACCAAAGAAGTTTTTGGTTGGCCTGACCTTCTCAAAACCAATATTGCCACGGACACGGTTGGTCTGAGAACGAAGGTATAGTGTATTGCCCCCGGTTGATCTCGGTCTTGATCAGGATAACGGTTGGGTCGTCTGGACACAAAAAATCAGACCAATGCAATCAGACCGTATACTGCCGGTAGCACTGGTTTCGAAGCCCAGGCAGGTCACACCGCCACGTCAACTACCCCCGATGAATCTCCCAGACGTTATGTCAGCTGCAGTCGTGGCGGTGTTAACCGCTACACGAGCTCGATTTCTTTGATTCCTGACGGTTAGTAAACCGTCGGCCAGATTGAGCATGTTCAATAGTAGTCGGATGCAGTCGGTACTCGTCGTGGTGGTGTGGACTCTCCTACGACGGGACGGACTTTGTGGTCTGCGTCTGGCAGATCAGTGAGTAGCGTTCACTCACATGATTCTTCACGTCTTGCAACCAGCAACCAGCAAAGCTGATTGTGCGTTAAACACGGGGAGTATTTGCTACATAATGCGAACTTTTCTTGCGGATTTCTTGCTGCGAGTCTCAAAGTTAGACGGATAACCTCAGTTCTGTGATTAATTAATATCGTACACTCTGGTCTAGTACACCACACTAAGTCTTGTCCAGCATTTTAGTAAAGAGAATTTACCGAAAATGCGTGTTAGCATAGCAACAGGACCCTGGGGCCGGATGCTACAGGAACATGTGACTGTGTTTTTCCAATGAGAGTACGAGGAACCTATGTCAGTTTCTCTCACATATGTCGGTTTTATCAAATCAAAACACGAGAAACTGACATGTGGCAATTTAATTCGACGTATGTCGATTCCAGGACTTATGTCTCGTTAGGCGCACCATAAACGTCCGATGTTGTACGAGTGCACACGCGTATTCATCCTTTGGTGTTCCTCGCTGGGACTTCCTGTATGAAAGCAAAGTAGCCTGCTATCA